>JAADVY010000179.1:0-25216 GCA_023336035.1 Pythium plurisporium
AGTTTCGTTGATTACCTGCGTCGTCTCTGTGCCACGGCGTGACCGATGGCGGTCCAGTGCTGGCGGCCTCATCACGACACTCAGTCACTCCCCCTCACGCCGAGGTCGTCCCCCCTCTTTCTCTCCACCGAATCTCGAGGGGGTGGCCACTGACTGCCTCTGGCTTCTCACTCATTCTCCGTTTTCCACGGCCAAGTTCACTTCCTTCCCAGGCAAAACCTCGACTTCTTCCTACCCCCAATCCGCTGTGATGAAGACCCAGTTCGCGACGCTGCTCGCGACCGTCGCGGCTGCGGTCGTGGCTGCCTCCGAGGCAGTGCCCCATATCGACCGCAGCGTGCACCGTGCGCTCCAGTCGGCACCGACCGTCGACCTCATCGTCACGCTCCGCGAGGGCGGTGTGCAGCAAGTGCTCGACAGCTTCACGCGCAAGGAGAGCGACTTTGCGACGCGCGGCGAGATGATCGCGAACCTCAAGGCCCACCTCGAGGCGGCCACGGCGTTGGCCAGTGCACCGGTGACCAGTGCGCTGCAGCGTGAGTCCTCGACGGGTGAGTCGCCGCTCTTCGCCTCGTCGCAGGTATTCTGGATCTCGAACCAGATCTCGTTCAAGGGCGCGACGCTCGCGCTCGTCGAGAAGCTCGCGGCGCTGCCGGCCGTCGCCGAGATCAGCGAGGAGCTCACGGCCGAGCTCGCCGAGGTCGTGGTCCACAAGCCCACCAAGAACCTCGAGGCGCTCCAGGGCCAGGACTGGGGGCTCAAGCGGATCCAGGCCGACAAGGTCTGGGCCGACGGTACGTTCGGCCAGGGCATCGTGATCGGCTCGATCGACACGGGTGTGCACGGCACGCACGAGGTGCTCAAGAGCAACTTTGTCGGTGCGTACGGCTGGTACGACCCGGAGGCCAAGAAGCCCGAGCCGTACGATCTCCACGGGCTCGGCACGCACGCGATGGGCGTGATGGTCGGCGCCAAGGGCGTGGGCGTCGCGCCCGGTGCCAAGTGGATGGCCTGCAAGGGCTGCCGCGCGACCACGTGCCCGCAGAGCGACCTGCTCGCGTGTGCACAGTTCATGCTCTGTCCCTCGGATACGCAAGGCAACAACACGGACTGCACCAAGGCGCCGCGCGTCGTGAGCAACTCGTGGGGTGCCAAGCACACGACGTTCTACAAGACCGTGATCGACGTGTGGGAGAAAGTGGGCATCGTGCCAATCTTTCCCGTGGGCACCAAGGGCCCGGCGTGTGGTACGATCAACTCACCGGCGGACTACCCGAACGTTATCGGCGTGGGCACGTCGAACCCGGCCGACGCGACGTGGGACCACTCGGCGCGTGGGCCCTCGGCGACCGGTCTCATCAAGCCCGACATCACGGCACCAGGCACGGTCACGCGGTCCGCATTCAACGCCAACAACACCGACTACCAGACTGTCGGTAGCAACAGCGTGTCGGCCGGCATGGTCGCCGGCACGGTCGCGCTGCTGCTGAGCCAGAACCCGAGCCTCACGACGCCGCAGCTCAAGGAGATGCTGTTCACGACCACGGACCGTGACGTCTCGGGCTACGGTTTGGACCACAGCGGTCCGGACGACGACACCGACTTCACGTGCGGCAACACGACCAACTCGGACTGGCCCAACAACCAGTTTGGCCACGGCATCCTCAACGCGTTCAGCGCCTACCGGGGCTCACGCCCGACGCCGGCACCGACCACAGTCAAGCCCGTGCCGACCACGACCACGCCCACGCCCACGACGACCAAGCCCGTGCCCACGCAGCCGTCCTGTGCGACGTTTTCGGGCGGTCAGTGTGGCAGTGACGCGCAGGGTCCGGGCTGCTGTCCGCAGGGCGAGTACTGCCAACCGTGGAACCCGACGTACTACCAGTGCCGTCCAGAGGCGTCGCAATGTGCGGCCCCACAGGTCGGTGTCGACCTCTACGGCGACGATCTCGCGTCGATCTTTGGCATTTTGCCCTGGGAGTGCTGCGCCAAGTGTGCGTCGACTGTCGGCTGCCACGCGTACACGTTCGTCAACTACAACGCTGACGGCAAGTCGGCCTGCTACCTGAAGAAGGGCCAGGGCGAGCGCCGTGCCAAGGTAGGGGCCGTCTCGGCGTCCGTGCTCAGCGTCAAGCCCAAGTGCTCGCAGACCAGCGACGTGGACCTGAACGGCTATGATCTGCGTCGCGTCGAGGCCGCGAATGCGGACGCGTGCTGCGACGCGTGCTCGGCCACGAGCGGCTGCAAGGCGTTCACGTTCGTGAACAACGACTGGGACAAGCAGAGCTGCTACCTCAAGACGAGCGGCAACGGCGAGAAGCGCACGTACGGCGGTGTGGTCTCGGGTGTGCTCAACTGAAAGCCGGTTTAGGACGACAGCCAGTTGCATACAGCTGCGATACGAAAACCTTCATTTGGCAAAGGACGCCCTTGTTGATATCTGGTCACTCCTGGAGATAATGGGTAACCGTTGGAGACTTTCGTTGTGGGTCGATACTAAGAGTTTAGCCGGGGGTCGAGTGTACCTGAAGAGAAGGTGGAGGCGAATAGCACGTCACACATTATATTGATGATCAAAAAAGAATATGGCAATCAGGCTCTACCCTGTAGGACCTGAGACCATGGTGGGATGACAAACACTTTGTGTCAGTAGCGGTAGCTTAGAAGCGCTTGGCCACGCAGAGCTTCTGGTCCGAGCTCCACTGGCAGTTGAAGTTGGCCCAGCAGAAGAGCTGCCACAGCTTGTTGCAGTCCTTCTCGTAACGCGAGGTCGGGGCCGGCGTTGGCGCCGGCGTGGGGGCTGGGGTCGTCGGGGCCGGTGTGGTCGGGGCTGGCGTGGTCGGCGTAGGCGTGGTCGGAGCCGGGGTGGTCGGTGCCGGGGTCGAGCGGAAGCCCTGGTACGCGTCAAAGATGTTGAGGCGGCCGTGGCCAAACTGGTTGTTGGGCCACACCGAGTCCGAGGTGTTGCCACACGTGAAGCCCGAGGCTACGAGGCCCTTCTGGACGGTCGTGCCAATGAGACGCGCACGCACCTGGTCCACCGTGAGTGTTGGCTCGCCCTGCAGCAGCAGCGCGACAGCGCCCGTCACGTGGGGCGCGGCCATACTCGTGCCTGAGTAAATGTCATAGTCCGTGTCGGACGTGTTGACCGACGAGCGCACGCGCGAGCCCGGCGCCGAAATATCCGGCTTGAGCAGCCCCGTGACAGTCGGGCCCTTGCTCGAGAAGCCCGAGAGCGCGTCCGTGGTGGACGTCGAACCGACGCCAATGGCGTTCGGGTAGTCGGCCGGCGAGTTGGCCGTGCCGCACTGCGGACCGGCGTTGCCGTTCGAGAAGACGGGCACGATGCCGGCCTTGAGCCAGGCGTTGACGGCATCCGAGTACCAGTCGTCGCCCTGGCCGCCGCCCCACGAGTTGTTAATCACGCGCGGCGCCTTGGAACAGTCGGCGTTGTTGCCGTCCGTGTCGGTCGGGCAAAGCATAAACTGCGCGCACGCGAGCAGATCCTCGTCAAAGCAGTCCGACGTGCGGCAGCCACGGCAGGCCATCCAGGTCGCCCCCGGCGCGACGCCCACGCCCTTGGCACCGGCGATCGTACCCACCGTGTGGGTGCCGTGGCCATTGTCGTCGTGCGGCACAGCCGACTTGAGCTCGGGGTCAAACCAGCTGTAGGCACCGCCAAAGTTCTTGGCGAGCGCCTCGTGCGTGTGGCGCACACCCGAGTCGATCGAGCCGACGCGCACGCCCTGGCCAATGTTACCGTCGGTCCAGACCTGCGGTGCGTTGATCTTAGCGACACCCCACTCGTAGCCCTGGACCTTCTCGATCGCGGCGCCGTCGAGCGACGACTCGCGGATCGGCTTGGGGATCTGGTAGGTACGCGCCTCACGCACAGACAGCACGTTAGGAAGTGCCGCAATCTGTTCGACTACGTCCAGCGTGGCGCCCTTGATCGACGCGACGGGCGAGATCCAAAACGTCTTGATGTCGAGGTCCGAGGTCGACTCCTTGAGGAACAAGTTGGCGAGCGGGCCGAGCGCCTGCGCGTGGCTCTTCTCGAGCTGCGTCTTCAGCGCCGTGATGGCGGCAGCGCGGTTCATGAACGTGGCCTCCTGCACGCTCTCGGTCACCTTCTTGTCCACCTTCATGCGCACGATGAGGTCAACCTTGCCGGCGGATGCGAGCACGCGGTGGACGTTGCGGTCCACGACGGCCCGGTCGGCGTTGGCATTGGCAGCCGCGATGGCGAGCGCGGCGACGACGGTGGCGAGACGAGCATTCATGGCGGCGGCAGACGTTTTGGGCGGAGAGGCTTGAGACCGACAGACGAAAACGGATTGTGAGCTCACGAGGAAGCCTCGCTCGACTTGGCGCCTGGCACGCGAGGGCGCTGGCCCAGGCAGGCCTGGCTTTGCAAGCGGCCCACGGAACAGAATCCATTCGATCCCATCATCTCATTGTCAGAGAAGGACACACCCATGCATACACGAGGCAGGACTGGCCATAGTAAACGTAAGTGAGCTGCAGCGGATCGTGCATTCGAAATGGTGAGAGCATCTCAGAGGAGGAGCAAGCGCATCAGCTGGGACTGGCCATACTACAAATAGGTTTGCACGCGTCACAGATCGATTTCTATCTAACTAAACGCACAAAGCCGGGCCAGTTGTCCGTCCCGTATCCAATCCATCACGGTCTCTGGCTTGCGCAGGATCTGAGAACGTGCCACCATGTGGTTCGAGGCACGCAAAGAAGAGCCGTGCTGATCTGTTCGGAAGATCCCCAGACCTCCAGCGACGTAGATCATCTAACGTCACGGGGGTAGTGGCCTGATGGCTCAAAGGCTACTAGTACTGTACTGTACATCCAGTCATAGGTTGGATGCAAGATACCCTGCCACTTCGGTCTGCAACCCGAATCCGAATGAAAGCTTACCAGATTTGTCGCTGTTCTCTTGCTCGAGAGAATTGGATCATCAATGTCGTGCTGATACAATTGAACCACAGGTGAGGCGACAGTGGGTGCTATCGGCCCACTGTCGGTGACAGCGAGGCCGCGCGGGAAATCTTTCCCTGTCGCCGAAGACTTGGACGTTTCAAATAGGTACAGTACAGTAGGGACTCCCTACAGTACTTGGGAACTGGACAGTTCAGACCGCGTGAAGGTTTCGTGATTCTGTTCTGTGGATTTCATTATCCATGACCATCATTTGGTACTCTATGACATTCCACAACGAGCGGGACTCTTTGTTCTTGTGCTCGTTTGCCATCGAAGTGTTCGTTGGAGCCACGGTTGGAATTTCCAACTTGGAAACGAACTGAGTGACGTGACCGATTGCGTCATAAGGTTGGTGTTGGGGAATGCGTCCAACTGTGCTTCTGCACTGTAGACGGAAGTGCCAGATCAAGATGGATATGTGTGTCAGTGACGCCAGTGGGTGAAACACCGTACCTGAAGATGTGAAGAGCGATAAAGATGAAAAGTGTGCTAGATTCTCTCGATGCCCAACAGTGCACGGCACCGACAAAGGGATGTCGACCTCGTCTTTGACTCCCAAATCCTAGCTGAACGAGAAGTTTTCGCCACCGAACCAGTCAACAGTTTGACTAGCCTTCCGGGACTTGGACTTCCATGCACTTGTTTGATGTGCTGCAATTGTAGTGCACACGGGCTCGTTGTCTTCTGTCTGTGCATGGAATGAATTCGTCAGTATGCAAGATACGTGTGGACATTGATCGAAAGACTTACCGTCGTCGTACGCGATTTATGGTTGAATTCTCTTTTCGACTTTGTCACTTGATCTCGTGTTCCTCGTCGAGGGTTGGTAGAGCTAACTGGTCGTGGGTTCTTTCGTGATGGGCACGGACTGACGAGTTGCGATTCAAGAGGAACGGGGTCGGTCGATGGAAGTGAGAGTCTGTTGGTGCTGAGATGAGTGCTAGCCTTCTTTAATCGTGACGCCGAAACCCGTACGCTTGTGTTTGGATCCTTTTGCAGTGTCTCTGCGATTTCTTGTTGAACTGGTGTGGGAGTGCTTAGGGGGACATCACACAGGACCTTAGAATGCGATAGCGCCAGCTCATGTTCGTGCTGGTCTCTGGTATTTGCTGAGTCTCTATGCTGGAATTGAACAGTCTGTGACTGCCGGAAGTCGAGTGCCTCGGTTGGTTGAGCACTCGAAGCCTGAGATTGGGCGATCGACGTTTCATTCTGGCCCATTTTGCTGTTGCCACCCTTCCGTCGCGCCTTACCCCGCCATTGTGCTGTTCCTGTTGCTTGACTGGATCGTCGAAGGCTCGATTTTGTTTTCGGTGCATCTTTTGCTGGAAGCTCGTGTAAGACCCCATTGATCTCGTTTTTTGATAGCTTTTGCGCTGCTTCAGCCGAGACTAGCCGAGATTTCGTGTTCAATTTCTGTTCGTACTCCTTGCGCTGACAAGACAGAGTATAAATTAAAGTTCAGCGTCGATATAGGAAGCACGCTTGCCTTACCTTCAGCTCGATCATTCCCGCGTATTTGTTCTTGATCGAGTTCATCATGTCTTCCTGGTCGGTCTTCATCTGCTCCTTCACAATATCAGACTCGAAATTATCGCACAGTAGACATTCCAGCAACTCACCGAGTTAAATTGCAGTCGCAATGAGTTTTCCTTGTTCTTGAAGGCGTCATTCTCAGCGTCAATCTTTCGATCGAACTACATCACACAAGCATTATGTTCTGAAGTTGCAACGTTGATGACACATGCTCGAACCTCCGTTGCAATGACGGTACCCAACTTCTCGAAGTCTTGCTGCACGTGTTGGCCAAACCGGGCGCGAATTTGATCTTGTATGTGTTCTAATTGTTCGGTTGCCTTTGAGCACTCCTCTTGTGCATTGACGACACAGCTGCTAACAGCCTCTACGGCTTCGTTGCTACGAAGAAGTGCTGAATACTGGTCCTCGGACGACATAGAGACTCTCTCAGCTTTGTTTTTGTGGTCGGTGAGCTTTGAGTCAAGCGCTTCCTTCGATTTCGAGAGGAATTCGATTTCAGACTTGATCGTTGAAGTGGCGTCTCGAATAGATCGGAGTTTGGTCTCCTGCTCCTCAAGCAGCCTTTTGCCTGCCTGGAGTTGCAATGATCTTGTTTCATATTCGGTTGTGCTTTGTGAGCAGCTTGTTCGAGCTAGTGCAAGATGCTCCGACAGCACAGATGTTTCCTGCGTGATCGATGCAAGATACTCTGAAACAGTGGCAAGCTGCTCGTCGCTCACGCGCTTAAACGTATTGAACGCTGCGCTCGGGACACACACGACGGTGAATCGTATGTTATGTCGCGTGTTGCTGTAAATGACAGCGAGATTTCATACCTTCTTTGTCGGCATCTCGTCTGGAGAGCAATCCGTGATGCTCGCGCTTCAAATAGTTTAACTGTCGGTCGAGCCATTTGAGCTGCTCTTCTCGTGACTACGAAGCGCGATACAGACAGTCGGAGAGTGCAACTTGAGTGTAAGACTTCGTACTCACCATTACGTTGGCCCTCGCCGTAGATACGGAATCGACCTGTTCCTTACGGTGCAGGATAGCATCGCGTTTGCTGATCCTGGCTTCGCTGATACTGAGCTAGAAAAAAATTGTCAACGACTACCGAATTGCCAATACGATAATAGATTATTGGACTTACCGAGAGCCCTTCCAATTGACGGGAAAGAAATTGGGCTTCTTCTTCCAGCTCGAAATCTTCTGGAAGCGCTGCCTGGAATGATACAATATCAGTCAAGTGCACGTTCGGCCTTCTGTGTTGATATGAATCACATACCCCAGATTTCCGCATGAGATCTTCGATTCGTTGAACTTCCCTATTCTCGCACTGTCAGCCTCCTCACTCCGCACTTCAAGTCCAAGTGAATAGAGAAAATTTCTTGCCTGTCTGCGGCGTGCTTTCTTTCGCTCAAACCATACAAATCTTCCGCAACCATAGCTCGTGTGCTCTCGAGTTGCTGTGATGATGTGTTTAGTGCTGTGAAGCGAATCGTTCCGACTTCGCATAAACACTTACAATCTGACATTCGGTAAGCTCTATGTGTGCTTCATCGAGATGTTTAACTGTGTTGCCCGCACAGATGTTCTCTCTTTCGAGAGCTTGAGATGACACTGCCATTCTCGCCTCTCCTTGAGTCGTTTCATTCAGAAGAATCTGAACCGACGGTTCACAATCAGTCAATCGAATACAGTTTACGACAGCGTTAACTGACCAACCTGCACCGCTAAGCTTGTGCTGTAAAAGTCCTCCTTCTTCATTTGTGCCTGCTCAACCGCTGTCGAGAGTTTAGCTCATTGATTCACGGTATCCGTGATTCACCACCACTCACCCAACCGGTATGCCTCGCGTGCTTCAGCGTAACTAGCTGCCTGTCGCTGCAATGCTTCTTCTGTCTCCATACAAACTCGTTCTTGCCAGGCTCTTTCGCTGTGCATCGACTCCAGCAAAGCCTCGCAGACGCTAAGTTTGTCACTCCACGTCGCTAAATCGACAGCGTACGAGTTGGTTTCGTCTGTGCTCAGCTCCTCCGCAGCCGATGCAAACGCTTTGCGCAGTTCGGCAATCTTGCTTTTGCGTACTCGCACGCGCTCACTGTCCATCAAACACATTCATCAGCGACTTGCTTTGGGTTCGACCTCTTTTGCGACGTACTCAAGATCGCCGTTGGTTGTAAGCAGCACCTCCAGGGTCTCGCGCAGCTTACACAGCAGCTGCGTGCGCTGACGAAGGCAGTCCTCTAACTTTGTCACTTGAGACGATAGAATCTCGCGCTTCTTGGTCAATCTAGCGAATCTCGACAGTGTCAGTTCCCACATTCCATCCAAACGCATCCGCATCCATGCGTCTCCTGCTGGCCGCACAGCTCAAGGGAAAACGCGGGCATCGTGGTACTCCCGCACAGATCCACGCCGTCCGTTACGGAAACAGTCTTCTTCGTCGGCGTCGCCATCGCGTCGCGCCATCCCGCGGACGCCATGTTGCCACTTGCCTTCTCGTAGTTTCCCCAACTGGCTCGACTTCCCCGCACCTCCCTCAAACATAAGAGTGATGGTCTGTACTTCAACACCCTTATCTCACGTGCACCACATAATTTCGGTATCGTTTCCCGACGTTCACCACACTAGATTAGGTAATTTGTGGTCTCTGCCAACCGGCAGAGGCACGCTTTGACTCGCGATCCGAAAAATACGGAACCATTGCGAGACCTCCTCCTCCTCCGGTCGATGGGACGGCGGCCACGGTTCGCCCCGGACCAGTGCGAGTGGATCAACGACCAACTCCTACGTAGCCGCGAGGTGAAGCGCTCGCGGCAGGTGTGGCAGTCGCAGTACGCGGCGTTTCTCGCGCGGTTCCCGGACGCGCACGACAAGCAAGGCGAGCCCATCACATTCGCCCGTTACCGCGCGCACGTACAGCGCGTGGAGCGGGACCAGGAATCGCAGCCGATCTCGCGTGTGGTCGCGCATCTGCGGCGACACGAACTACTGGAGATGGACGGACAGACGGGAACGCTCAGCGAGCCAGTGGTTTATAACGACTTGATGGAGGACGACGACGAGGAGGACGAGGTGGAGATGCGCGTGGTGATCAAGAGCGAGCACGTCCCGCCGACGCAGAACGCAGAGGTAGAGGACCAGGACGATTGTGTCGTCGTGCCGCGGGTGAAAGCGCCGTTGCTGCGAACACGTGCGACTGCTGTGCAAGCCGAACGGAAGCAAGATCAAGTCGACCAGACAACGGGGACAGCAGCGCCTCCATTGACGACCGCATTGACAGCCAAGCGGCCACGTGGTCGACCCAAGAAGGCGACGACAATAGCAAAAGATGTGTTGTCGACAGATATCCCGCGCAAGCGAGCAAAGACACCAATGCCGATACTCCCAGCAGTCAAACGCTCATCGAGCACACCAACAGTTAACCAGTCCGTGACTCCTCGAGTGGATGACGAGCATACAAGTCGTACCGAACAGACTCACCAGTCTCTCCAGCCCCTTTCGGACATGGTTCCTGAGAACATAGCATTGGAACGAGCCAAGCGTGAAACCAAACAGTGGAAGAAAAAGTACGAGGCGGAGAAGGCAGTGAATGATCGTCTCCAAGCACGCTTGTCCGAGGCGCTGGCGTCGCTAGAGGCACAGAAGCAACAACTTCAGCGGCTCGAGTCCGCCAGTGTGGCGGGCAGTACGCCTATTGTCGCATCCACAAACACGACCAATCAGCCGCTGACGTTCATGTTTAGCGTCAACGTGGACGTGATGCAGAACGGACAGCGGCTAATCACAACGAGCCATGCTCTGCAAATTGGCGCTGAAGTTCGACCAGCAGTGTAATGCGTTTGTGATTTTGCCACTATTGATATGGAGCTGCTGTGACGGCCAAGTTTGATCAAGACAATTACCCCAAGAAACTAATATCTAACATGTTGTCCTGCACTCGTTCGCTATTGGGTCACGGCTCACATCTCTTCTACCAGGCGACGTGCATCGCGCATTGCGATGCACTCCAACGTAAGCCCTGGTCACGACTCAAACACAAGCGGAGCTAACAGGGTAAAGTAGGAACTTGGCCTCGGTTGAAGGTCCACAACCGATCACGTCGGGTGTCGACAACGGCACCTTTTCGCGTCTCGGCGAGAACAAGCTTGGTCCCCATCACTTTCAAGTCTTCAAAGCAGTCGGTCGTTGTGACGAGTCCAACAACAACAATCGGAATGAAAAGTGTATATGCCATGTCTTTGCCTTCGATCGAGAGGTTCGCTTACGTCGCGACATCGATGTACGAGAGGCTGTGAATGTACCAGCACGTACGCGAGCGAGATGCTGGGCGGGCCGACATCGGAGCATCAAACACAAAGCCACCTCGACAGCCCCGAATCAAACCTCCAACATCTCGATGCTGCTGCTGCCATTCCATTGCTTGTCTCGTGACATCAGCTTGCAGCGTCTGATCCAGATGATGTCGTTCTCGATCGTTCGATGACGAATGAGAAAACGTACTCGAGGAAGAACAGCAACTGCTCCCAGTCCCCGGTGTTGAGATCTGGAGAAGACACGACGCAATACTTGCCCGGTCGCGCTGGAACCTCCATAGGCATTGTTCTCGTCTCTTCCAAACCGCGAGTGATCCAAATTGCCACGCCAGACCCAGACCTTTGCCTCAAACGCAGGGTCCCAAGTTGATAGCGCTTGACTCACTGCTCTATCGATGAGAGATTAGCTTGAATTATGTCGAGCGAAAGCTCCGATTCTCTCTGTGAATTGGTCTGTGACACCTTCACGACCTCTGGATTATAAGAGACACATACCTCTTCTTCCCCATTGGTTGGTGAGAGAGCATGCTCCCTTTGGGTGTCAAGCATCGAAATTTCTGCAGCCCACCATGTTTTCTTCTGCCGAACTTTCCAAGCATCGCAAAGAGAGTTCCTTGCACACGTGCAGCACGTCCGTTAGTCCTCTCTGAGCAGCGAAAGCTCTCTCTTGTCCGATGTTCGTGAATGGGTTCTGCCATGAAAAGTCTCCTGTGGCTATTATTCAGCAGCGTCATGAAATCTGCACGTGAGAAGGCCAACTGGCCTTACATCCTCTCGCTCTCTCTTCCTCCTTCGCTCATGGATCGCCGAACCAGACTGTAACGCCGCGTGGCGCGTGCGCACTACACGAAGGCCGTTGGGTTCGGCAACATTTCCTCTGTTCAGTTCCTCTGCCTGGTGTTTTTTTTCGAAGCCCGAACGGTCACAGTGATTTGGTCAGATCGGTCGGCAAGACGAGGGTCTGCAGCACCACAAGGCTCTTCCATTAAGCAGCGACACTCTTCGTATTGTCATGGACTCGAGCAATTCGACGGCACCCAGAGATGACGATGTTGGGGCCAGTCTTCCGTATCTCCACACACGGCTACGAATGCTGTTTCTCTTCTTGCTGCTTGGCTACGGCATCATGTGTCTTCTGTCGTGTGCGCTCGTTGTGTACCTGCGCGTCCACCGGCAACATGCGTTTGCTGGCGACCAAAAGGCTGCTCGTCGCGTGATTTTACCGGCTTTCGAGCCACTGCTGCTCGTACTCGCAAGTGCGACATTCATCTACACTGTCTATTTGACGACAGCTCTTGCGACCAATATGTACGCGTTCAACGTCTCCAGGGTTACAACCGAGGTCTTCTACTCGGGTCGACAGTTCGTGTTTCTCAGTGTCATCGTATTTATGCTCCAACCGAGTGTGTCGCGTCAAGCCCTCAAGAAGTCCGTGGCCTGGACCTTTGCCCTTGCCACATACACCGTTCCAATCGTCGCACTACTGACATACTTCGAGACCACGAAGCGGCAGTTCTACGTTGCTCAGACCACAACTCGTGCGCTCTTGTTGTTGCTGTACGCGTATATCTTCGTCAAGCCACCTCCACGCGCGAGCAAAGCTTCCTTGCGCGAGTTTTGTCTCTACGCGTTTGTCTACTACGCACTCCTGTTTGCGTACAACGCCCGCTTTTTCCAGCAGGACGCGCATTTCGGCTTCCTTCTCACGTACGCCAACCTCATCTGGGGATCACTGTGTCCGCTCGTGATCTGGCGTGTATTGCAGGCTGACACTGAACACTGGCGTCGGCTCGGTCAGCGTGCCGTCGCTCTGCAGCAAAACTTGAGCAGCTCGTTGTCATCTACTGCGACTTCCTCATTGTCTTCGTCTCGTCGAGGAAACGCCCTCGCGCTTGAGTGTACAACCGCCGATGGCACACACGTGCTCGTCGAAATGCATCGCAAGTATGTCATCGACTTTGCGTACCTGGAGCTGAAGCAAACGATTGCGCGTAGGCAGGGCAGGCGTCAGAGCCGCGATTACGAAGAAGCTGGTGATACAGCAGTAACACGGTCTCCCTTCATCGTCTACCGCGGCGTATTACGAGGCCAGTTCCACGTCGCCGTCAAGGCGTACACCCCCGCATTGCTTGACGAAGAGACAATCGCGCAGTTTGCGCAAGAAGCTGCACTATGCGGCGCCCTGCGTCATCCGAATGTAGTCCACTTTGTCGGGATGTGCGTTCGTCCTCCAACGATCTGCATGGTCACAGAGTTGTGCGTAGGCAATCTGGAGACCGTAACCCGCGCACATCACCGGAAGTACTCGGCTCCAACAAACGCCCAAGATTCACCACGCCACCAACGACAGCAGCTGCTGGTGAATATTTCCTATATGCTAGACGCGGCTCGAGCTGTCGCGTACTTACATAGCTTCTCACCGCCGTTTCTGCATCGCGACATCACACCCGCAAGCTTCTTGGTTGACGGCAATGGCACAGTGAAGCTCACCGACTTTGGAGACTCGCGTAGCCTTCCCGCGAGACGGGCTTCGTCGTTTACTGCACCTGAGCCCAATCTTTCCCATACTGAGCTCTCGTCGACACTTCCTCTCGATCTCGCTGATCTTGCGACACCGTCATCGTCTTCATTTTCGCTCTCTACATCTCATGCGAAGGGTCCCGATGACTGGAACTCGCAGCTACGGACTCCCGCGACACAGCCAAGCCACAAACACGTCATGACCATCAAGGGGTCGGTCCAGTACATGGCCCCCGAGCTGCTGCAGGGTCACGCCGGTCACGCTTGTTACGGCGAAGCGGCTGACGTCTTCGCGCTCGCCGTCACCATGTGGGACATTCTGTACCCGAGCCAAGAGAAATACCCGCGTTACGGAGGCAATCGTCTCAAGATATTTGAGGCCGTGCTTGCTGGTGAGCGACCGTCGCTGGACGCAACGCTGCCAGCAACCTTGTACGAGCTGCTCTCGACAGCGTGGCATGAGGATCCACGACTACGTCCAAGTGGCAGCCACGTTGTGAGCGCGCTGGAATCGCTTCAAGAAGAACTGATGGCACCATTTGCACAACAGCTCGTCATCGAACTCACCACTCGGGAGCTTTTCACGAAGCAACGAAATGCATCGCTACGTGAGACAGTAACTGGCGAGGTATTGACGGACCTGCTTGTCGATGAAGGATATGTTGACGACGACAGCGAGGCGTTACGGCTGGGCAACGCGCTGCTCGATGCGTCCATCGTCCACCATAATTCTCATACAAAGCCGTTCGAATCGAGTGACCGGGAGATGTACTACTTCGACTCCGTCAAGATTCAAGTTCTCTGCGCAGCACGGGAGCAACTCGCCGGTAGCGGTCACAAGCGCAGTCATGCACCACTCTCGCGAAGCCATGGGCCGTTAGGGGCTTCCTCGACGGCTTCGTCCCACTCAGAGTTGGTTTTCTTGCCCTCTTCGTTCTTCCTCGAAGATGAGAGCAAGACTGATCAGATCACAACACCGCGTCGCAAACTGCTCGCAAGGCCGCCATCAGCCCCTGTGTTATCACGACGAGCACGCCGTCGCGATGGGCAGCTTTTGATGGCACCGGACCCCGTTGAGTTGCTTTGTCCGTGCCGGAAGCTCGGTCAGCGACTGCAAGATCCCTCTACTTCCAACTCGTCGTTTCGGCGAAGAGTGGTTGGTCCAGGAGGGAGGCCCACACTAGACTCATCAATGCATGAGCTCAGAAAAGTGAAGAGTTCACCAGTGCTTGAACAAAAACTGCTCGCGTCAGCGTCTGTCGATGACGAGGGCTTGCCCGTGACCGACCGTATGACCGACTGGGAAGACTTCGTGCTGGCGATCGAAGACAGCGACAATGAAGACGACGGGGGCTAATATCGCCGTGGATAGCTTGGTATTTGTCGAAGCGCAGAAAAAATCTGTCGAATTTCACACAAAAATGGAGGTAAGCCATAGCATGTCCACGTTGTTAGTACCGTAGTTCGCGTGTTCATTTTGCAGGCGCACTAGCTCAGGCGAGAAACGTCGCGCGAGCCATCGGCTGGGCTTCAGCTTCTTGGAAACAGGCCTAGCGTTCTCCGCACAAGCAAGGTGATGCCTCTAGACACGATGGAAACGCCTTGTTGGAACGTCTGCATCAACGAACCTCGCGGGTCTCTTCATTTCATATCATGTTCTTCATTTACTTCATTTACTTCCGTGTTGTGGGGCTGAGTGTTTGGCCGTCGTTGGAGAGTCATACCTTCGCGAGCCTTTGTGATTGGACGCACCAGACCTTGACCCCGAATAGTATTCGTATACACCAGAGGTGGACGGAGGGTAACCATTGCCATTCACACTCGGAACAGACGCAGACACAGCCGCCGCTGCAGCTGCTAACTGAGCAGCGGAACTTGGCCCAGGAAGTGACTGAGCTCGCCGTGGTGAAGATTTATACCCATGAGCCATCGTTGGAGACGCTCGAGTGCGTTCGTCGTACCCACCGCGAGTGGGGCCAGATGGACCGCCTCCTCGATGTGATGAGTAGTGACCAGGATTGCTGTGTGGATGGGTTTGCTGGAAATGATGCATGTGGCCATTCATTGGAGAAGATCCGTTCGCCATACCACTGGGCACGCTCGCCGGATGCTGTTGTTGATGTGAGTAGTGATGTGCGTGGTGATGTCGCGATGACGCCGAGTGGTGGTGGGAAGGATACTGAGTGTAAGAGTACAACTCGTTGTCGTAGCCTCCCATAGGACCCATCGGCGATGGAACCATCAGAAACTCGGGCAAAAGCGACTGCCACTGGTGCTCATACGTGTCTTTGCTTGCAATAGGAGTGCGAGCGTGCCACGTCTGGCGAGGGTGCACGAGCAAGTCGGGTCGCCAACCGTCGCCACGACCATACGTTTTCCTGCAGGTCGAGAAAAAATCGTCGATGCTCTCCGCTTTGACCGGATCAGTGCTAAGCAATTTGGCGAGACGGTTGCGACCGAGCGTGAACGTACGTTTCATCGACGGGAACAGCTCCAGCGAAACACTCCGTGCAAGATTGTTTTGGTCGTCTAGCGGATCCACAACGTTACACGCTCTGATGGGGAACGACGGCAACTTGAACCCTGCGCCGCCAACACCTGGAGGTGCATTCACAGGAGTGGAGGACGCGCTTCCCGATGGAGTGGACGCAGGGGTGCCCACAGTGCTGCCCGGTGTGAAGGAAGGATCCAACGCGCCAAATTGTTCATGCACATGGCGACGAATTTGCTCTACGTCATCGAGTGTCATGAACGCCATCGACGAGGCTGGTTCACCCATTACCGTCTTGTCCGAGACATCCGCTTGTGTCTGTCCACGCCCACTCCCCTTCGTCTTCTGGAGCTTCTGAAGCGCAATCGCCAGCGACCCGCTTGTAGCCAGCACCCCTAAGGGCACAGCTCCGAACAATGTCAGTGCACTTTCATGCCAGGGGAACTCGGCCATTCGATCCAAGAATAATAGAAGTGCGTGAAGCGGATGCGTGATCGTCGTTGCGTTCTGGTTAAACAGCGACATCACTATAGTGTTGATTGCATACGTCGTCAGTCCCCCCGAACTCGCGCCAAGTACACTGCCTTGACCACCACTGTTGTTGGTGCCGTTTATCGCAGCACCACTTGCATATGCGCCACTCTCGTAGAAACACCACGACTTGATCAATACCAAACTTCTCTTGAGCAAGTGGTTCTGACCAACGCGCAAATCCATTGTATCCAACAAGAGCAAAGCCCCCAACGCCCCAACACGATTTGCGGTCAAATCCACCGAAACGTTGTCGACCGTGCACTTCACAAGTCGCACTTCCGCATTGATCACCGTGACATTCCGCACACTATGCGAGCTAACAGTCGGACCACCCGATGTTCCCGATGAGGTTGTCTTGCCGTGTGGTGAACCAGTCAGCACTCCACCTCCGACCCCTATCGCACCCGTGCCAGTCCCGTCATCACTGCCACCGCTACCCGCCATACATAACGCGTTCATCACCGCAAAATGCCAAGAGGGCTCGAGCTCCTTCGGCAAGAACAATGTCACATCGAGGTCCGCGGTCGGGAGATATGTCTTCATCGGAAAAGAGCCCGTTGCGACGAATAACAACGGTGGTGGCATTGTGAGACTCATGCCCATCGAAGTGGACCAATGCCGGTCCAGTACGCGCCGCACGAAACTCAAAATTCGGAATCTTGTATCGTCTGCCTCAGCGCTAGGACTCATCCATTCGATCAATGAGTCCAGACGGCGCGCAATAATCCCACTTGGAGCAATTGTGCTCTGTGGACTCGGTTCCAACAGTTTCATGACCGCTCGACTTCCGTATGCAGCGTCGTCGGATTCGTTAACAGGAGTGGGTGAGCCTGATTGCAGAGCCACGAGTCCTTTCAGGTAAGCAATTTCTGCGTCCTTCTCTTGTAGAAGCCGCTGGTACTGAAGAAGTTGCTGCTGATGCTGCTCGGCGACGTGAAGGGCATGACCGTACGCGATTGGTCGAATAACAAGGGACGGTGTTGATGTCGTGTCATCGGCGAGGCCAGCCTTGGAGTGAACTGTGCTACTCGCTTCGACCGAGCTTGTTTTCCCACTCGATGTACCAGCAGCCCGGTGGGAATCACCGCCTGTTAGAGGTCGAGTGCTTACGGCGACGGAATCGTCCACCTTGTCTACCTGTATCGGCTCCACTTTTTCGTGCTGTTGCTTCCGTCGCTCTCGCTCAAGCTCTTGTTGTCGATATCGCTCTTGCTTCTGTCTTTCATCCTCCATTCGCTTCGCCTCCACGTCCATCTCTTCGAGCACCCGTGATGCGTCTGCCAGCTCCACTTCGAGGGAATCATTCATTTGCTTACGCTCCACACGAGCCATCGTTTCTTCAATCAACGCCCGATCTCTCGTCTCGCATGCTTCACGGAGTTGAACGCGAAGCTTATCGAGCTGTTTTTGGCGCTTTTTCAGATATTTCTCGTCGACAAGTCGCTCGCGAATAGCAACGTGGCTCGGAGTCGATGCATTAGCTCGCGACTGATCACTCTCTTCAGGATCATTCTCCACCTTGCCCACGGAGCCTTCGTCTTGTGATAACACAACGTCACTATCCAACGGTGTGGGTTCTTCAACGTCTGGTTCCTCATCTTCACTATTTGTCGCTGGGGCGTGAGGTATTCGGAGCGCGTCATCATCTTTACTGAGGGAAACAGTGTTCTGCGGTTGGTGATCGTCTGAATGCATCCGCAATGGATAAAATTCCGCGTTAAGTGGGCTCTTCCCACGTTTTCGTAACTGTAGTGACAGTTCAAGCTCATCCGGATGGTCCTCCCACATACTTTCACATGCTTCGTCTCTCGTCACAACAATGGAAACCGAAGAGAACGAAGACTTTTTCGACAGTTCCGATGGTGCTGCTTTATCAGTTGGACTCGGACTTGATCTTCTTCGTCCAGCCTTAGTCGGTGATGTTCTTCGATCGGATGAATCAGGTGCTTCATTGACTTCTATCCTGTGCGGAGGACTTGACGGACAAGCGCCATTTGACTCGTTCTGCTCGGTCTCGACGGATACAATCGGGGTCTTGATCTCCGTCACTCCCACATCTTCTTCATCGCCAGATGCCACGGCATCAGCGTCTGCTTCTGCCGTCTCCGATGCCGTTGGTGTTGCACCATTTTTCTTCTTCTTAGATTTCTTCTTCTTCTTCGCCTTGCCCGATCCACTACCAACTCCACTGGCGGATGCACTAGTTCCACCACTCCCTTTTCCGCCACCTTGAGCCCGCAGTTCTTCTTCTCGTCGTTTCTCTTCCTCCTCGAGCCAAGCCATAGCATCAAGAGCAATCTGCTTCTTATGAGCTTCCCGCTTCTCGTCATTTTCTTGTAGCTCGTACTGGGCTTCCATGTGATTTGGAAAGCTATCAATGATGCGGTTGTAATCTTTTGCTGCACCATCAAAATCGTGTAGCTCTTGGCAGAGTCGCGCACGCAGCAGTAACGCTTGGATACTGAATTGATTCGTAATTTTCCCGCCGCTTCCGTGATTGACCGAGTGGACCGAGGAGCCTTTCTTATCGGTTTTAGTGCTTGACGACGAACCAGTTGTCAAATTGAGACTGTTGCCGCTAGTGCCAACCTGGTTACCGACGGATAACTCAGCATTGATGATAGCCGTGTAATCGGCCTTTGCCTTTTCATGCTCACCAATAGCTTCATACATCTCAGCTCTCAAAAACAGAGCATCAACAAAGAATCCGTTGAGCTGCAGAACTTGCGTCATCTCGTCAATCGCTTGCTGGGCTTCTCGCAGCGCGAAAAGGAGCTTGGCACGGGCGATTTGAACTTGGTAATCAGTCTTCTCGAGCGCGAGCGCAGCGTCGAAGTCACGTAGAGCATCTTGAGGACGTCCGATCTTGGCTAAACTCTCTCCACGAAGACGCAGTGCTTCACTGTGGGCCGGATCGGACTTCAAAATCTGCGTGTAATCATCGACTGCGCGCTCGACAAATGCGATGGCATCGGCGCCTCGGTAGCCCATAGCATCGTACGAAGTCTTCTTCAGCTCTTTCCTGGAGTTTGTCGTGGTGTCAGATACTGTCGAGGAACTTTCGACTTTGCTGTGAGAATGCCGCCGTCTGGAAGACGTAGTAGTTGCTACGGATGTTTGGTAATCTCGGGGCGTATCGCCAAGCAGTGGCTCCTGCTCGCCCTGCTCGGTCGCCATGAGCACAGCATCTTTTCGGCGCACGTCATCGGCTTCTTTAGCGAGTTGCAGCAAGAGCGATGCACGTTCCATGCGGATGTCAAGAATACGGCGACCTTCGTCGCTCTCTTCCAGCTCGGGCGGGGCACACGCCTCCTCATCGGTTCCTGCCTTGGCCGCGAGGGAGCTCGTCCAATCCTCTTGCAGTTCCATAAATTTGTCCAGGTCATCGACCGCGAGCCGTGGTTGTTGACGCTTGATGTGAAGGTGCGCGCGTTGATGAAACAGAGCCGGGTCACGGTCGCCGCCGTGGGTCTGGGTCTGCGCGTAGTTCAAATCGTCCAATGCAAGCGTGAGATTGCCCATTTGCACGTACACGTTTGCTCTTGCCAATAAAAGTCCACGCAGGTCGGCCTCCGTGGGCGGCGTCATCACGATCGCGTCGCTGTAATCTTTGAGCGCAGCCTGGTGCTGATGCAGCGCCGCGTACGCCTTGGCGCGCCGCGCGAGCAGCAGCGAGTTGCTTGGCGTGAGGTTGATCACGTAAGTAAAGTCCTCCACGGCCTGTTGGAACTTCTTGGCGGACAACGCGCATGTGCCGCGCTGGAAAAACACCGTGAGCTTGGTTTGCGCCGACGCGCTGGACGCTTGGAGAGCCTCAGTGAAGAGTGGCAGCGCCGCGAGGTACTGCTTCTGTTCCGCGAGTCGTTGCGCGCGCTCGAGCGGCGGCTCCTTCACGAACGTTGCGGACACGGCGGACGAAGGAGCCGACGACGACGCACTGGAGGACCGCACAGCCGCGACCATGTCGCTCTTGAACGCCGCGTGGACCACCGCCTTGTCAACGCTCGGCGCGGCAGAAAGCTTGGAGGACGACGAAGAACGAACCTTGAGGTTGCGGTACTTGTCGATGCCGGAGAGCAGCATCGCCGACGACCCAGTCACTTTGGAAGGCGATGCAGAAGAGACTGTGGGGGCGACGGGGATGGTGATGCGATCGTCGACCTCGTCGTACGCACGACCCGCGGTACTGCCGTCGCTCGCGCCGTTGCGCGCACTCGGTTTCTTCGGATTGCCTGTCTTCTTGGGCATGGCACGCGTCACGGCAGCCACGACCGACAACGTCGATTCTCAAGCCTCTTCTTTGCGTGACCGTAACGTCACTTTGCACGCGAATTCCGAAATGGAAACGAGTCGAGCAGAGAGCGGAAGATCTCTTCTTTCGAACGAGTCACACGTGACGTACTGGTGTGGTCTGCAGCGTCAGGAATCGCGCGTGCCGCGAAGCGTCCACAAGAAGTGAGTGCTGAGGGGATGATCAGCCGCTATCTATCAGTTCCCCGGGTTTCCCCTTTGCGTTCCGCCCTTGGATAGACTGTGGGAGGTCCAGCAGCCGCCATCGAGCAACCACCACTCTTCACGCAACCTTCATGCGACCTTTCTAATATAAACCAATCCAGTCTCTCTAAATTTACTTACCACCAATTAAATTGTTCTTTGCGTACGTTTTGAGCTTGGATTGGATGATAAGCTATGCAAACTGTGTGAACGGTGGCCCATCGACCAGCCATCCACACACGAAAGGAACGAGGGGACAGGAACATGGCGTCGTCGCTCGTGCGCGGTCTCCGCGCGCTCTCTGTGGCTCCGCGCGTGGGTGCTAGTGGTCGATGGATCGCCACACAGACGCCCGCCGTCGCGTCGGCCGTTGAGACGGCTGCGACCGCCGAGAAGGTCGTGCCCAAGTATTCGGTCGTGAACCACAAGGTGACGGATGAGGAGATTAAGCCCGAGGACTTTTTCGCGGTGGTCAAGCTCGGTGGCACACAGTACAAGGTCACGCAGGTATGTCTCTCGTGTGAATAAGCAGGGGATGGGGGAGAGATTGCATGCTCATTGTGACGCTGATGCAATACAGGGTGACGTTGTCGTGGCCGAGAAGATCAAGGATGCCAAGGTTGGCGAGATCATGGATCTGGACGAGGTACGTTCGCATGCCATCTTTTGAGAGTTCGCTGTGGTATGCTGAAGCTTGTGCTGGTGATTGTGCAGGTCCTGCTGCTTGGCAACGTGAACCAGACGATTGTGGGTCGCCCGCTGGTCGAGGGAGCTCTTGTGCGTGCGCGTGTGGAGGAGCAGACGCTGGACGAGAAGATCGACATTTTCAAGAAGAAGCGCCGAAAGAACTACCGCCGCTGGAACGGTTTCCGTCGCCAAGTCACCGTGCTGCGAGTCACGGACGTCGTGCCCATCGACGCCTAGATTTACTCGTCAGGACATGCCATAGGAACAG
The DNA here is from genome assembly GCA_023336035.1 of Pythium plurisporium. Classification (NCBI taxonomy): domain Eukaryota; phylum Oomycota; class Peronosporomycetes; order Pythiales; family Pythiaceae; genus Pythium; species Pythium plurisporium. The sequence continues at coordinate 21,830 of JAADVY010000179.1, forward strand.
GGACAACTCCGTGTATAAGAAAAATGCAAGAGAAAAATGAACCGAAACCAAATTCGAGTCGAGCTCAATGCATCACCTGGAGCTGCACGGCAACCTCACTAGTGTAGGGGATACTGTACACTCTCATGCGGATCTCACCGTGCATATTCACTCTCTCTGCGAGGCAACTCCACAGCTCCATTATGGGACACCAATTTCCACGGTGTCATTCAAACGAGGGGATCCGCCTATCTCATCCGAATAGTGCGCCTTCATTTTGACCGGGAATGGATGGCTCGTGGAGGGTCCGCCGTGGACTCCCACCTTTCAGCTCACTTTGGGTTATTATCACGAGACAAGCAGCACCATGAGCAAGGAGGAAGTCGAGGCGAAGCAGCACAAGGAGGAGACCGAGGACTCGGATGACGAGATCCCGGCCCTTGAGGAGGCCCAGGACGGCCTCGACGCCGAGGCCGGCAAGCTCAACCGCTCAGAGAAGAAGGCGCGCAAGGCCATGCAGAAGCTCGGCCTGAAGCCGGTCTCGGGCATCATCCGTGTGACGATCAAGAAGAGCAAGAGCGTGCTGTTCGTGATCTCGAAGCCGGATGTGTTCAAGAGCTCGGCGGCCGAGACCTACGTGATCTTCGGTGAGGCCAAGATCGAGGACCTCAACGCCCAGGCGCAGCAGCTCGCCGCCCAGCAGTTCAAGGCCCCGGAGGAGAGCGAGGCCGTCGAGTCGGGTGTCGAGGCCGTCGAGGAGGATGACGAGGAGGTGGACGAGACTGGCATCGATGCCAAGGACATCCAGCTCGTGATGTCGCAGGCCGGTGTCAGCAAGGCCAAGGCCGTCGCGGCGCTCCGCTCGAACGACAACGACATTGTCAACGCGATCATGGAGCTCACCATGTAAGCGATGTCGAGTCGCCCCCTATGCGGAGACACACTTCTCTGGAAGCGCGACCCGCAACCTTAATAGCGCGCTAGGAACCCACCCAAAAATCCCCCCACGCCACTCGGAGCGGTATGCCACCTTCTGTGTCGTGCTGCTCGGAGCCATGAACCAACACCCCTTTGCTTCTTCGTCCAGGACGATCGGGAGTCCCCAATGCGAAGCTCCCTCCCAGTCGTCCACGGAAGGAATGCGATGTATGGTACACCACCACGTTCAATACACCCGTTCCCTCTTGTCTCGTACATACTCTACGCAGTGTCCTCTGATCCACGCGTCATGAAGCGACGCCACAAAAATGACGGAGGATGGAGCTCCCGCACACTGTGGTCAGCGTGTGGACGCGATCTTCCTTGTTTCCCTGAGATACCCCCAACGTCCACAAATATCGAGAAGGCATCAGTCGTCCGGGCCATCCCCCTTCAAGGGGTGTGTGGATGCGGATCAGTTGGCGTCACACCATGCTCGGGCGGCTGCCGTGCCGTCAGAGCCGTCATCCATCGACAATGTCCGACCACCTGAGTCGCAGACTCCACCTCCAGACCTGCGCACCTACCAGGCGGCCCACCCACACCGCACCAACTGGGGATGGGAAGGCTGGCGCTCTCTGACATGCTCTGCATTGCAATGCGGGTCGTCACGACACTCCGCATCTTGGTGGAGACGCAGTGCGGACACGACACGACACGCCCACCAGCCGTCGGTCTAGGTGGCGGGATCAAATCCTGCTAGGAAATCCTGCGAGCATTTCCGTCTCTATCTCGCCGTTCAGGTCGGGGTTCCTGGCGCCTTTGGCAATTGGAACGTCCACATTTGAGGCCCACCAGCTGGGATTTTTGAATGAGATGCTCACTCCAGCTGGCCGGACGGCACAGCGAAGCTCACGACGGTGGCTCAAAAGATCGAGTGTTTTTCCGACAGTCACCGGCACCATCTGGTGGCAGCTCTTGCTAGAACCGACTCTTGCGGTTCAGCGGGTCACTCGGCCAGCGACTGGGCGGGTCATCCACACGCCTTGTTGAACTGAACACTCCAGCGGGTGGCAACCTCCCCTCCGGCTGGGTCTCTTCGTCTCTCCCCCCCTCTCGCATTCTCCAATCTCCCCAGAGTCTCCTCTGTCTCGAATCCAATGGCCCCGACCAAGACCGCATCGATGCGCATGGCGCTGCTCTGCGTGTGTCTGCTAGCCACGCTCTGTGGCTCGGCGAACGCACTGTCGTTTGGCGGTGACGACGTGCGCGGCGTCGTCAAGGGCGTCGTCGACAACATCCAGGGCGTGGTCCGCAACGTGACGTACAAGGCCGAGGACGTGTTCAAGTACGATCTGAACAACGACGGCCAGATCGGCGAGTTCCGCTCGCAGGAGGAAGCGATTGACCGCAAGGTGGGCGGCGACCCGAACGCTGGTGGCCGCTTCCAGGTCAACCGCCCGCGCACGGGCCGCATGCTCGCGGCCGAGGAGCAGGAAACCAAGTCGGCGCCGGCGCCGATGCTGCGCAAGTAAATAATGGACTCCTTCTCCCCTACCTACCGTCATCCACGCACGAGCGACTCCGTCGGTCACGCAAGATTATCACCATTCCTATATGTCAGCGCCAGCGTATTTAGTGCAGCCTGCAGACGTCGCGATGAAGCGCCGTGCATTGTCGACGGCTGCGCCTGATCCCAGAAAGTTGTTGTAGAGTATCTTGTCAACGCCGTAAATTTCAAAAGTTTTGGCCATAATCGCTTGTGATACGAGCAGCTCGTCCACCAACTTTGCCAAATCTCACGAGTACAACGATCTGAAGATTTCACATACCGCACAGCCAAGATGGCCAGCACTTCTCATCAAGAGATGCCATGATGGTCCACGAAGTTCTTCGATGTGAGTCGGATCGTGCAAACGACGATCGAAGAACATGATACTGCATTTGATGTCAAAGACGTTAGCTTAGATATTGACATAGACTTGTTTCGAACCACTCCTGACGACGCGGCACGCAGCTAGTCTGGTTGTGTTTACGAGGGAGGAGCTACAGCAACAGCTTCGTCCGCCTCCTTCTCAAGCATTCGGCCCGGGCGCGGACGGTACTTCTCAAAACGGCCACCAGCGTTCGGGTCACCACCGACCTTGTTGATACCGAAGCCACCACGAGCAGCTCCGGCCTGCGGAGCAGCCGGGGCCTTAGCCTCCGCAACCTCGTCCTTTAGCATGCGGCCCGTACGCGGACGGAACACCTGGAAGCGACCACCAGCGTTTGGATCGTCACCGATTTTGTCGATGCTGAACTCACCACCAGCAATACCAGCCGGCGGAGGAGTGGGGGCCTTGGCCTCGGCGGCTTCGTCCTTCAACATGCGTCCAGTACGCGGACGCTAGACCTGGAAGCGGTCGCCAGCGTTCGGATCACCACCAACCTTGTTGATGCTGTAGGAGCGCGGGGCGTTGGTGTTATCGGCCGAGACGAGCGTAGCCG
>JAADVY010000180.1:0-25155 GCA_023336035.1 Pythium plurisporium
GTTCCTCGGGTTTTTGCTGGGCCAAGCCACAGCCGACCGCGCGGCCGCGTTGATCGAGAGCGTACCGATCACGGACCCGAACAACGACCCGTTCGAGTACGTGATTGATCTCGCCTGAGCCACCTCCTGCACATCCTCGAGTCGTAGGAAGAAAGAGGAGTTTTTCTGGATGTGGCAATGCTGTTGAATGCCATGGTGGATACAAAGTCTTCACGGCTCATTTGAGCTATACCTTCATCTTTCCAAATCGCATTTTCTCGCATCGTGTACAAGCACAAGCTCGTGCATGAATTGTTTTTGGGGGTTCGATTTGGACGTTGCTCTCTTGTTTACAGAGAAGAAAGTTGGCGTCGTCAACCGCTCACGGTGTCGTTGTGTGTGGCTGTTGCGGGCTTTGTATTGGACAACTGCATGATTCATACCGTACATTCAATGCCAGCGAACAGAGCGAACGATCCGTAATCAATGCTACGTGGCAAATGCGCAATGAGGTTCATTCGCGTGATGCGACGCGTCGAGAACGTGGAGACCAAAGTGCGTGCTTCGTCACAATCAACAATTGTTGGTCGATCAGGCTTTCTTCGCCGTGAGGGGCATCCACGAGCATCTCACGGGACCATGGCTATCGTGGGCGAATGAATCATGCCACGCTATTGATACACGTGTAAGAGTAAATGCCCTGGATATAGTCGACAGGCTTGAGATCCCAGGTGGGGTTTTACTCGCATCCCGTGCCGCCCGCGATGACCAGGCAGGCCGTGGACGGGTAGATCGACATGACGTTAGTCATCACCGCCCACACAAGCAAAAATGGGCAGCCGACGACAACGACCACGCCGACGGCAAAGCTCTTGTGGCCCTCCAGCTTCATGGCTTGTGTCTCGGCCTTCTGACGGGGAAGAAGCAGCACGAAGACCAGCGAGAAAAGCTGAAGCGCGTACTGACACAAGTACGCGTACGTGACTTGGAGGTGCACCTCGTGGTCGTCCGCTTGGAGTCGTTCGAAGCCAATGTCAAAGTAAGCGTCCACGTTCTTCGTGATCACGCCCGAGAAGGGCGACGAGAGCGAGGCCATGGAACCCACGAGTCCGAAGACCGTGGCCTCGTTGCCTACCTCGATGATCTCGACCACGCAGAACGTTGCGACAATGAAGGCAAAGTTGGATGGGACTTCTCCAGCAGTGGCACACCCTACCAAAACCACTGGTTTCGGTTGATGTTCCAGATCGTCGGTAGTATGCATCTCCGATCGGAATCACGGCCATGATGAAATTGCCCACCGTACAGCCCACCCATCCGATCACCATGTACGGCCGACGACGGTAGCCAAGAAAGCGGGTAGCAATCCGAAAGATGCCGAAGAAGACCTTAAGCGTGTAGGGCACGGAAAGGAGAACGCGTGCCGAGGTCGTCTCGGCCCCGCGACATGCGAAGGTAGTTGTTGAGGAACGGGTAGACAATCATGTACAGCACCGTGTACACAAAACCGGGCGGAGACATACTGCGCTTGGAGCCCGAGCATCTCTTCGGAGTATATGTTGGGCGGACTTCCTTCGCGAAGAGCGCCATTTTTGAGCTCGGTCGGCGTCTTGATTGCTTCATAGATAGGTGGGCCGTCAGTGAGGTCAAGCTTGCCCTTACTCTTGGTGGAAGGCCGCTCTGCACGCTCTTTGAGCGAGCTTCCACCGGTGGTGAGGGCATCGTGAGAAAAATAGCAGAGTGGGAAGCCATAATCCGTTGACTGGAAACTGCACGTGGGAGGAGGCGGACCACGGTGGTCACCACCCTCCTTTCCGGAGGGATCTCGGTCACTTCGATCAAGCTAGAGAGATTCTAACGGTTCGCTTTGTCTGACCAGTCAACAATTGCCCTTCTGTACACATCAATGTCAGGACATATCAGATCCACTGCAAGAGTCGGTTGACAAGCAACTCTTTCCACATAACGCTCGAATGCGTTGTGAGCTCATTCCTACACCGACTCACCGTACCCACTAAATCGTATCGCCCACACATCAGCCAACAGTTGCTGCCACGGTGGCGTGGTCCATTGTTGACTACTACAGTACTGGGGTCAACATGGAACGCATGTCACCAGGCACCTGCATCCTCGGTACACTTTTCTTCACTTTAGTGCTACAAGCACTTATCTTTAGGCACTCTTATCAGTCAACTCACCGGCAGAACAATGGCTCAAGAGATGTTGCTGGACTCACCTGACCACTGTTGCTTTCCACGAAGTGGAGGTACTCACATCTGATCCGTGCTAGATGAGCTTGTCGAGCGATGGTACTCGGAATCGCTGCACTGACCCGTCAGTGCCACTGGTGAAGAAATAATCGTCAGTCGCGAACGCATCGGTAACTCCCCAAGACGAGTTTGTCTAGTTGATTGCACCACCGATTGGGAAAAACAGATGTCAATTCCACGATATCCATCTCTATCATAAGCAACAGCAGACGCACCACATTGATCGCCATGTTGGAGGCTGCGTCGCCCAGCAAGTTCGACGCAGCGTCACCAAGAAACGAAGGTTTGGCGTGCACTTTGCTCACGGCAACTAGCTCCCTGAAGATAGGGAGCGACCAGATCTTGACATCGCCGCTGGCAGACCCTGACAGCACACACCGACCGCTAGGGTGCAACTCGAGGGTTGTGATGGCCGTTTCGTGGGCATTGGAGATTGTGTGAAGAACACGACGCTGACGAACGTCGAACACGCTGATTGAGCCGCCTTCGCCGCCAGAAATCAGCAACTGGTGCGTCGACGAGAAGGCAACCGAAGCCGCACCGGCCGGATGGCACACTGGCGCTGCAATCTGTGCTTTAGAGTTTGGCAGTAATAAATCCCACATGCACACGCTGCGTTTGCTGTTAACCAAAAGCACACGGTTTGTTAGTTATCCATAATCTCCATGGCGATGGGTCGAAAGAAATCACATGGCCACTCACTCACTGGAGCTACCCACAGTGGCAACCATAGTGCTTGAATTGATAAACTGCAGAGCCTTCGCACCCTTATCGTGGCAATCCAGTACCCGGTAGCACGGTTCTCGGTCGAGGTTCGCGAACTTCCACATGAACAAGCGACCAAGACTGTCTACAACACCCATCTACACAAGCAGCATTAAGCATGCTGCCGTATCCTGCCATGTCTGTGAGGTTCGCAAATGTACCTGCTGTCCGAGACTATCAAAATGGATTTTCTTGATGTCTCTTCGTCCCGAACTTGCTTGACCAAGTGTGTATGTCTGACGGCACAGTGACACAACAACACATGATAGATCAGACAAAAAGGTGAGCGGAAAACTGGAGTACAGTTTGTTCCTCACCGTGACGACTTCTTCTGTCTGGAACTCGCACACGGCACTCAAACTTTCGTATGACCACAAATGTACCTTGCCTTTTTGATTCCCAGACACGAACAATGGAAGGAACGGGTGAGACTCAACAGCAGTCGGCTTGAAGCTTGGTGTCTTCATCTCACTGCTTGCAGAGGTAGTGTCACCACTGGTTCTGGGCGAGTTCTCTGTTCCCGGGCGTAAAAGAGCTGAAGCATCGGCTGTCTTTCGTCTTGCCACAGGAGCGCCATTGTCGGAAGACAAAAACGCTTGAGGAGCTGCAAACATCCCCTTGAACTGATACTTTGTGCCATCTGAATACTCCACAGAAGCGGTGCGACAGATTCCCTTGCTACTGCACAGCACAAGCTCGGCACTCTCGGTCGCAAGATTGAAGCACAGGCTCTTGATTGACACATCGCTTCTGTAGATGCAGTGAGCCTCAAGCTGGATCGAAGGTGGTCCTTGAAGAATACGTTTTTCCAGGAGGTCAGACAGTTCGGCACCCTTCCCTGCTGCTGCATTCGAAAGCAAAATCTTCTGCGAGCGAGTAAGAACGGCTTTCTTCGACGGGAAGTCGGGGAGGTGACCCCAGCTAATCTCTTCCTTGATTTTTTCACTACAACACTCAAGCTGAGAGTTGATGCGAAGCAACAGCTCATCTTTATCCGCAAACATTTTCATGATGAGCAGCCATGGGCACCGATCGCATGTGCACCGAAGCAACTGGCGTGACTCACGTCGATCTCGTTCAAGTGGGGAGAGAACCTGAGTGCTACTCGATGCCGCAGACCCAGTAGTAGCAGAACCCGTAGCGATTCCAGGTCCAATGCTATCCTTCGGTGTGCTGGGTGCAGAGCCAGTGGGCGTTGAAGGGGCTCTTGTACTGAAAGGGCGGAAATACGACTCCGTGAGCTCGCACAAGACCATCCGCGAAGAATACTTGGCGAGGTTTGATGCATACACTGACCAGGCTTGTGCGAGTTTCTTTGCCAGCACTGTTCCCGCAGAGTGAGGGCTTGCACCATCGATCGCGACCTTTGTGATGTGAGCGGGCATCATGCTCGCTATTATGCACAATACGAGCGTCCAGTGTTGGCAGTACGAGTAGAATAACGTCGGAGAGGTCTGCTCAAGACGGTTGGTACGGACCTCTTCAACAACGATAGTGAGGTTTTGACGGAGCATGCGCACGAGTTGGTACAACACTGGGATATCGCGCTGGAGGGAGGACATTCCTGTCGGAAGAGGGTCTTCCTTCACAGATTTAGCTGCCGTGCAATGCATGCAAACGTCAGCTAACGCAATCTCCTTGATATCGTCCAGCATTTTCTTTGGCAACGCTTCGATGTGAGGGAAGATAGCTGACAGGCAGCGGTGGACGCAGCATGGGGCTTTGACGTACCGACAGCATACATAGATAATGCTGTACACGGTTGCAGTAACGACTCGAACGAAGTCTATTGGCCCGGTGCCAACGGCACTTCGTGTCTCCGTTCGCTTTTCATAGACAATATACGCAAGCCACAGCAGCAGCTTTTCAGCAATGTCAAGTAGTTCTGACGCGGTCTGATCAACATGCTTGGAGTGGAATGATGTGGTCGAGGATGTGATCAGATCACCAGCAGCAACACTGGCAATACCATCTACCGCCGCTTCAAGCAGTACCTGGAGTGGACTGCTGCTTCCCTTACTCGTTGGCTGCAGTGTAGAAAACCAGTGAGTATATGCAGATTCCTCCAGTGATGTTCGCCCTGCTTGGTTTAGAGTGTTGAGTGCAGTCGCTCGCAAAGCCACCTCAATTGCTGGATGAAGAGTCTCTGGTAGCTCGTTATCAGTAAAGTTGCCCCCTCGAGTGATAAGGCACTGGATCTCCTGGTCCAGACTGTCCTCGAACCCAGCCGAGATTGATGCAGGTTGATCCACGCCACCAGATCTGACTGTTAACGTGCGTTTAAGTGACTTCGACGCCAGTTCGGAAAGTTCGGCACACTGACCACTTAGAATCGACGCCATTGCCCGACTCCGTGCAGCCAAAAAGGCCGCCCGTGTTGCACTCGACTTTGGAGGGCCCTCTTTGCAGAACTGCTTGAACTGAATCGCGAAATCTCGTTGGTGGTATAGGGCGGCAACATGACAACCAACTGCAAAAAGGCGGTTCAGGGTAATAGTCTGAAGTTGCACAGCCTGCCCTTTCATCAGTGCCGTCATCCGTGGGAGTGTTGCTCGCAAGTATCGGACGAGATCTGACGCACCCAACAGACTTTGACCAAACACCCTCCAGTACAAACCACGCTTGGGCTCGACGCTGAGAGTCGGCTCAAACATGCAGGTGACATCGACACGTGGGACCGTGAGCAGTACTTGCAGCGCGCTTGCTGTCTCGCCAGTGAGATACTTGACGAGAAATGACATGTACAAATCTCCGCAAGCTTGGGATCTTGTCCATATTGTAGTCTTCAGATACTCCTTGCACACACCCTTGCATGAGTCAGCGTTACCTTCTGCCGCACTTCGAAGCGCGTCCAGGCTTCGCATGTTCGAGCTTAGGCCTGTGAAAGAAACATCACTGTACCCGGTGCTGAAGCTGTCACCCTGCCCGTCTCCACCGCCGAGGTCCCATTTTTCTGCCAGACGCGCGATCAGAAACGAGAGGACGAGTGTCGGGTCTGCATGTTCGGCAACCGAGACTGCTTCTTGGACCTTACCACCAAGCACGAAGAACGTCGCAGACAATTCGTGGCGCCGCTTCGCCTTCAGCACGTACGCATTTTTGACAGCAGCATTCTTCCAACGAGGATCGGAGAAGTCGTTCATGAGGAGGTCTGCGATCTTCGGTTCATTGCCCATCTTAAATAGACTTGTCAGTAGCTTGGCCTTCCCTAGCAACACATAGAGGAGGGAGACACGGAAGGGGTCACGAGTGGATGCATACTCTGCTTGAGCAGCTTTCTCAGTGAGTTGTGCCAATTTCGTTGAGCTCTTGAGCCAAAACGGGAGCCGAAGTTGCATCAAATCCTGCATGGTGAAAGCAGGAGATGGAAAGCACTCTTGGAGCAGTTCGTTCTGGTAGTCGCTCACTGCAGCCCAAGCCACTTGCTCTGAGCAGATACCCCCACGGGACGTCCCATTTTGTGTAGCGTCCTCGTCTGGGTTTACTTCAGTTTCTTCTGTCAACAATCTCGTTTCAGCCAACGGTGCTGGCTTATAGGGCCATAGCAAACTTGCGGCTAGACGCAACGTCGGCTCATCTTTCGATCTGGTGCTGTCTCTTTCCCACGCGACAATCTTCTTGCTGTTGTGAACGATCTCCAAAAACACACCTCTCAAATCTTCCCCAATGAATGTTAGTAAGGACGTGCGCTCTTGGAAGAACAAAGGAAACTCGTTGCTTTCGAGATCGAGCATCTCAATGGTTGGTGGATCGACAGCTGTTGAGGTATTCGCTGTAGATCCGAACATGCTCTCCCCGCTACCGACGCCAAATGCCAGACTTGATCGTCGGACAGACCCAAAATCCATCGCAAACAGATCACTCGCTCGCGCAATCGATGGGCGACTAGTTTCGGTTGTTCCTCCGCCACTGGTTCCACTCTTACCCTTCGTGAATGTGAGTGGTCGTTCGTCCTTGTCGCCCTCACCCATCAAGCACTCGAGTCTCATGAACGGCAATTTTCGAAGTTCTTGGTCATCTAGCATCTTCAAGTAGCATGTCTTCTCATGGTCTGCAACACTTTCCTTGACATGCTTCAAGGCACGATCGAGACTGGTGAAGCTTCCTCGCATGAGCAAAAAGAGCAACGTGATCGGATGTGTTACGTTCGTGGCAACATCAGCAGTGGGGACAGAACCCATCGATGTGGTCTCAAAAGTTTGAGAGGTTTTTCCATTGCTATACCCAGTCATGTCGGCGAGATTCACATCGGCTAGACCAGATCCAACGCTCAGATAGGCTTGGGGGAATCGTTCCATACTGGACAGCGAATGAGGCTGTATAGATAGACGGGAAGATGACCAGGCCACACTCCATGCCCCGTCGATCGACCCGTCGTCCACTGCCACAATCCCGATTGTCGTGGATGAAAGAAACACTATCTTGCAATCAAGCGATGGAGCGAGCTGCGGTGTCCACTTGATCGCCAGGATTTTACCATACTTCTTGCGCTGGAGCTTGACGACGGATTCGTGCCACGTATCGAAGAGCGAGACCACACAAATAGTATAGTCTCCTCGACCAGCACGGTGTGAGGTAGTGGAAAGTTTCTTCGAGGATTCATCGCTTGCATCTTCTTCAAAAAGCAACGCCGCACGGCCACATGCACTGACTGAGATATCTTGGAAATGGTGCTGTACCTCATCAAAAGAAAACCGCATCATCTCATGATTGAGAGAAGTATCCGGTGGCGATGATGCCTTGAGCATATTTGTCATGTCAGTTGAGTGAAAGAGCTCCAGATTGGCCATCTCATCCATGTCTGAGAAGCCCCACACTGACAGCAAGAGAGAGCTCTCCGAGATGCTCACAAATAGGGAGGCAAAATCGTTCAGTGATGGAGCAGGCGCGATACGGAGGATTACTTGACTGTCAGGTATGTCAACCAAAACTCGTCTAAACAATTTCAGCGGGGATGTCGAGGACGACACTACTGCAACTTCGATACCATCGGTGGTGGCCGGAGGATCCATCGAGAACACCCACACGATAAGAGATCGACGGTCATTCCGAAGCCCCAGAACAACGCAGAAATCCTTCAACACGACTGGCACATCGACTGATGAAGCCGAAAAGAAAATGTTTGCGGGCGCAGCAGACCATGCTTTCTTCTGAGACGCAGACACACCGGAGGTTATGAGCTGCACGAGGCCTTCAGATTCGACATCTTCATCACTAAATAGAAACTTTGACGCAACCGAACCAGGAGTTGGGGCTGCTGTTGCGGCTGTGGAGCTTCCAAACCCAGGGAGTTGCTCGTGGCTGATGCTTGTTGCATGCAGTTTACCACCATCAAACGTGAAAAGAATCCTCTGACTTGACCACTGTACACAGTGTACCGTCCCGATCGAATCTGTGAATGAATCTCGCGCACGACTAACAACCTTGGTGGGGCCAATGTGAGTACCAACTCTCAAAATGTCAGTTTGTCCACCTTGGTTGACTACTGCCAAGTGAACTGAGCTTCCAGCACTATTCGTCGTGTTCAGCTTGGTGAGCTGTATTGAGTTCGTGCATGGCGAGTCGGGGATATACGCGGACATTAGAGACGGCGACAAATCGCTGACTTCGCACATTTGGACCGAATACGAAACGTTCGAGCGAGAAGACCGGAAGCCACCACTTTCTACCTGGAACTTCAGGCGAGCGACCTTGAGCTGGGTCTCAAATCCACGCGGCTACATATCGTATTTAAGCGTTGTGGGCAAAAAGGTAGTGATCAGTTTTCGCGAAAACCGTACCTGATACAATAATTCGAGAAAGAAACAGACACTTCCACTCTCTCGATCTGTGGAAAAACCACCGTGTTAATGAAACAGCATATACCGTCACGACCTGTCGCGAAGTGGGGCAACCTTTAAAGTCGGCTGAACAGGCTGAGTAGATGATGGCACCGGCTAGCTGCTCCTTGAGGCCGCTGAACAAGCACAACAACGACGCTTTTGGCGAGACGCCCTACAGATTGCAAAAAGGGTCAGAAAACGAGCAAATGTACCATGACACGGCAAAATGTCATACCGAGTACGGTATCGACTCAATCCGAAAGAGCGATAGTTCACCGTTCGCGTGGATACCAAAGCCGAGGTGGATGAGAAACGTCTTGTGAAGCGGCATGTTACCACAAATCAAGGTCTCACCAGCGTGCGTATCCGCGAGTGCGCCGACACGCCCGCCAAGTAGTTTGGAGTTAGCCTTCGGGATGTTATCCATCCGTTGGTTCAGGAGCTCATTCCGTCGCACCTCGTCGAGACTGGTATATCCGTAATGGTACTGAGACAACGCTGCCATCACATTGGTCTCTTCAAGCAGTGCCTCGGTGAACGCCGGCGGCGGACGGGGAGAGTCGCGTGCCCAATTGTTGACAACCAGTCCCCAGGACTTGAGCGGCGAGTAGTCAATGCTGCTATCATCACTGTTGAGTGGAGCGAGCCGCATCGCGAAGTCCTGGCTGTTGAGCGACTTCCACAAGGTAAATACTCGACTAGGGGAAGCCATATTTTCTCGCCAGATTGACACCGTGCCGTTTCGGTCCAGCGTGTACAGCATCTCACATTGTGTAGCCTGCTGCGCTGGCCCTTGGAGCTTGAATATGTGCTGCTGCTTTGCCCAGGTCGCGCTCACGAGCGCTCGGCGGTGGGCGAGGAACATGCACACGGGCGTGCCGTCGTGGGCTAGTTCTTGAAGCGACCAGACTTTGAGCACTCGATCATGTTTGCCTGCTGTCGCGGCGAAGCGACCTGTCGCCGTCACATCCAAGTGCCACGCACGTTGCTCAGGCTCACCCAGCGAAAAGCTCAGCTGCTGGTACGCGACGACGCCCGACTCTTCGGCAATCTTCCACGTCGTGATCTTCTCGCCGGCGCCGACGAGCCACAAATCATCGCCACTCTCGACCCACTCAACACGATCCATCGCGCGGTCGTCGTCGGCCTTCCACCGGATGCTTTCCTGCCACGTCGGCAGCTGCAACTGCAAGTGCACCTTGACGTACGCTCGCGTAGTATCCGATCCCGAGCGCGTGGTTGGCATTCCTCCACTAAACAGACTCGTGCGCCGCGCCGACGACACGGGCTTGACGTCGTTCTCACCCGTCTTGATGGAGAGCTTGGACGCCGTGCGCGTGAGCGCCGCGGGCGCCGGTGGTGCAGCCGTGGGCATGTGTGTACTCGCGCTTGTGGGCAGCAGCAACGCGACGCGGCCCTCGTCGAGACAAAGCGCGACCGCGCCCCGTGCCACGCGCTTGGTGGTCGCATTGAAACGCACGCACGTGACCTTTTCGTGCGCATCCCATACCTGCCAGAGCTCAAACTGCGAGCAGCGTCGCGCCTCGACGCGTGGGTTGCTGGGGTGCTGGGGAGGCGCATGGCTCTCGAGCAGCACGACGAGCAGCGCGTCCACGGAATAGAATACGAAGCGTTGGCCCTCGAAGCTCGCGGTGGTGAGACGCTGGTGCTGTGCGGAATCCGTGGGGAGCAGCGCCGGCGACGCCACTGCGGCCACGCGCTCCTCCAGGCGGACAACCATTTCCCCCCTTGTGTCTGTCTTTCCCTCACTTCAACGCCTGGTGGGGGGAAAAGCGAAGGGGGTACAGTTTGAACGCTGTTTGTACCCCCTTGGTTGGATTTGTGTTTTTTATCACTCGTAAATTACGGTGATGACAGTGCGGGAATGTATCATACAACAGAGGTAACAGTGTGACAACCGGAGGCGTTAGCACACGTCGCAGATTTAGTGTGAAAGGTCACAGGAGAGGATACACGGAAGCTTCTCGCGACGGACCAGGTGAGAGGCCGTGTGTGTGCTTTGACGGAGGAAACGAGACATCCGCATCGATGGCACCGAAGAAGGCGCCGGCGGCGTCGCCGCTCAAGAGCGTGAAGAAGCCCAAGGACGCCAAGGCGCTGAACGGCGAGGGCGGCGGCGACAAGGACGCACGAGCAGATCCGAGTGGTGGCGGCGGCGGCGAAGGCGACGATGTGGACGCATACAATGAACCTGTGAGGGCTCGTCTTGTGGATGGATGTCAATGGTAGCACAACGGGGAGAGCTGATAGTGCGTGTTTTTCTGATGATAGGTGAAAAAGATCGTGGTACCGGACAACCAGCTCAAGTTGTCCGAGATCGAGCTCAAGGAGGAATTCTCGCGTGTCCTCACGGCGAACGACCCGAACGTACCCAACAATATCACCAAGTACAATTACAAGGAACGCACGTACAAAGTGGACCCGCCTGGACCTGGCGACCACCTCTATGTACACCTGTGTGCGGACGGGAGTATGATCCACAAGGAGTCCGAGGACGCCAAGACCCAGTCGGCTTTCGACCAAAAGAAGGCCGAGGAGGAGAGGGATGCGCGTGAGGCGGCGATCAAGCTAGCAAAAGAAGAGGCCGAGGCAAAGGGCGAGAAGATCGACGAGGCGTCGTTTCAGTACGAGAGCGGCAAAAACCAGTTCAATTACAGCGAGCGAGCTGCACAAACGTACACAAACCCGCTGCGACAGCGGTCCGTTGAGACCGAGCCGCCGCCGGTCGTGAGCTTCCAAGCGACGGTGACCCAGTGGGAGATCTACGACACGTTTATGGATGCGTATGAGCAGCACCAGCGAGAGCAGATCCAGCTGCAAAAGGTCGCACAGAAGAAAGAAAAAGACGAAAAAGACGGCGCCGAGATCCTCGCACCGGCGGCTGCCGGCGGAGGATCTTCGACGGGCGGCGGCGCGAGTGCGAAGGGCGGCAAGGGCGACGACATGGTCCACTCAGCAGCGATGGGTAAGACGCTTCGCATCATCGAGCGCATGGTCAATCAGAATGCCGACGACGAGATCTTCCACGATTTCAAGTACTGGGAAGACGCAAGCGACCAGTTCCGCGAGGGCGAAGGCTCACTGCTTCCGCTGTGGCGGTTCTCGAGCGAGCGTGCCAAGAAGAAACAAGTCACGGCGATCTGCTGGAACCCACGGTTTGCCGATCTCTTCGCTGTGGGCTACGGCTCGTACGACTTTCTCAAGCAGGGCAGCGGCGTCGTGTGTTGCTACTCGCTGAAGAACGCATCCCATCCCGAGTTCACGTTCACGACCGAGTCAGGCGTGATGTGTCTCGACTTCCACCCACAGCACCCGGCACTGCTGGCCGTGGGTTGCTACGACGGCACTGTGATTGTCTACGATGTGCGCAACAAGGCCAACCGCCCCATCTACACATCGACCATCAAGACGGGCAAGCACACGGACCCGGTTTGGCAGGTCAACTGGCAGGAAGAGGACCTCGCCAAGGAACTCAACTTCTACTCGATTTCCTCGGATGGCCGCGTGGCCAATTGGATCATGAGCAAGAATGAGCTCAAGATGGAACCGGTCATGCAGCTCAAGATCGTGTCGACCGCCAAGGACGATCCCGAGGAATCGTCCCTCACAGGGCTCGCTGGCGGGTGCTGCTTTGACTTTAACCGGTTCTCCGAGCATCTCTTCATTGTCGGCACGGAAGAGGGCAAACTGCACAAATGCTCCAAGGCCTACTCCGGCCAGTACCTCGAGACGTACGCGGGTCACCACATGGCCGTGTATGCTGTGCGGTGGAATCCGTTCCACGAGCGGTGTTTCCTCAGCTGCAGCGCCGACTGGACCGTCAAGCTCTGGGACCACAACCTCGCCGACCCGGTCATGTCCTTTGACTTGGGCAACGCCGTCGGCGACGTCGCGTGGTCGCCGTACTCGTCCACGGTCTTCGCGGCCGTGACAAGCGACGGCAAAGTGCACGTGTTTGATCTCTCGGAGAACAAGAACGAGCCGCTATGTGAACAAAAGGTGGTTAAGAAGGCCAAGCTCACGCACATCTCGTTCAACGTGCAGGACCCGATCCTGCTCGTGGGCGACGACCGCGGCGGCGTCAACTCGCTCAAACTCTCGCCCAACCTTCGCAAGATCGTCGGTGGCGAGCCCGACGATGCCAGCAACGCGAACGCTCCAAGCGTCGTGGCGACGGCACTCGACTTCCGCAACGCTAAGGTGCGTTTCAAGAAGGAATTTGACAAGATGGAGAAGCTGCTCAGCGCCAACGACAACAAGCTCGAGCGATAAACACAAGGACGGCAGTGGCTAGCGTACGTGTGGATTTGAGCATAACAGAGCTACACAATGGAGACGTGGGGAACGGGAAACTACTCGTGTGTGGCGTGTTGTGGTTATGGTCTCTTTTCTAATAAATACACGTGCGCGGGAACTACCGACGGGATCCTAGAATGTGTTGGCGTTCTCGCGTGCGAGAATCGACTCGCAAAGTGCGGCCTCGTCGCCCCGCGTGAGCGCGACCAGCTGCTGGGCGAGGTCGAGCGGCGTCTGCCCATTGTTGTTGCGTGCCTGCACGTTGAAGCCATGCTGCAGCAGCCATTGACAGATGCGGAACTGGCCATTGGCGGCTGCCTTGTGGAGCAACGAGTCGCCCTTCTTGTCGAGAACATCGAGGTTCACGCGTTCATGGAGAAGGAACTCGAGGAGATGCACGTGGCCGTGGCGAGCAGCCCAGTGCGCTGGCGTCCAGCCCATGTAACCGGCACAGTCAGGCGTGATGTGGCGTCGTGCGAGCGATTCGCAGAGCCGCTGGAAGAGTGGAAGATCGCCGTCCTTGGCGCATTCGATCAGCTCGTCGATCGCGTCGAGGTCGCTCGGCGATGGTCCTTGCTCCTCGTCGTCGTCTTGGGCTGCGAGCGAGATCTCGATCAGTCCGTGGCTCAGACCCTCGACAGTCGACGAGTGGCTAGTCACCTTGGGTGGCGTCTGCTGCTGCTCGTGTGGACTCACTGGCTGCGGCTCGTCGTCGTCGAGGCTCACGTCTTGGATGTTGTGGGATTCATCGATGTCCTCCGCGCTGGACGAGCTCGAGTTGGTCGACGACGCCGTTGAGTCACCTCGATTCGGACGGTGCTGCTGATTCGGCTGTGGCTTGGGGAAGCTCACTGACGTGGAGGATCCCGAGGACTTGAGTTTGGTCTCGGATGCTGAGCGCTTCGCCGGACCGACGCTGACGCCGACCGCGTGCATCGACCGCGTGAAGCTCTGCGTCATCTTGAGCACCATGGCGTCGAGTCGGAAGTGGTCGTTTTTCTAGCCAGTGGGTCTCCTACAAAGTGGCTTTCCGTTAGCGTCCCACACACGCACACTCTCGACTGGCTGCTCTGTCGAACAAAGATGCGAGGGAGCGAACGACGCGAGGGGGAACCTACCGCTTTTGACCAAGAGCCACGCACGCTCGCGGAGATCAAAGTGCTTTAGCAGACCGCGCACCCTTTCGGCGATGCCGAGGCGAAGAAGAGCTCAACACAAGCGGAACGAACTGGTCTGCACAATCCCATGCTCAGACGATCCTTCTTCTCTCGCAACCTCGATCCACTCAAACCAGCCCAAAAATATATGGGATCGGCCACGTGGAGAAAGTACGATCCTTTACTCTCTTCGCCACCGTCCCGTGAATAAGTCACAGCGAACAGGATCCCTGCAGCAAGAAAATGGCATCCGCAAGACGTTGAGGGTGTTACGGGCATCCCCTCCCGTATCGCATCAATTGCAAGATCCTCTATCGTTCGCTCCTTACTCTTTGATGCGCACGTACACGCCAAAGTCTTCCTGGACGATTTCCTTGAGAGACTCGTACGAGGCGCCACTTGTGCGAGCTCCTTCAGTGCTGAGGTCGGTCTGGAACTCGGGGCTCGCCTCGCACGCCGCTCGAATGAGTGGGTTCTTGAGGTCCATCTTGAGCCTGTCGCGGAGTACTTTGCCCACGTGCTTGCTGTTCTCTCGCGACGTGCAGAGTCCGAGCTGTTGGAGACACAGCAAAAACGCATCGCGGTTCGTCACCTCGACGCTGTGAGTGGTCGATCCTCCGGGCCACCGCACCTCGACCTGAAGCATGTCGCGGGTCGGGTCCAGGAACGACGTGTTCAGTGCGAGCTCGGGCCAGTCCTCACCGTTAGTGGCGCCGTCCTTGAGTATCTCTCGTAGCAGATCCCGTTCGCTTTCGTTCGCGAGCAGCGCGACCACGAGCGGCAGCGGTAGTTTGGAACACCGTGCGAACTTGCTCGCACCAGCCTTTCGCTTGACACTCGAGACTTTGGCTCCCACGTCCTTTGCCGGAGATGGCTGGTCGTACGTGGACGGGTCGATGTGCACGACCGACTTGACGCCTCCGTCTTCGCTGTGTGGGTACGCGAAGATCACCTCGCGTTTGGTTGCGGTGGTATCGCACACGAGGCCGACAATGTCCGAGGCCGCAAACACGCCGCCCTGTGGGTTCTGCAAGGTCACGTGGGCGATCACGCCATGCTGCGCAAACATTTCGTTAAAGCGCCGCACGATCTCACGACATAGCACGGCCACTTGCACGCGCGGGTCGATCGGAACGCACAGACGGTGTTCTTCCACCTGCACCATGAGCCGTACGATCGGAGGCAGCGACACCAGCAGGGTCTCGGTCGCACTCAGTGGGGGAGGTGGCGGATCGTGTACTTCTGGCAAGATTTTTTCCTCATGGGTAGGAGGCTCTTCGTCATCGCTAGGAAGTACTTCATCTTCTTCTTCTGCCTCTTCCTCATTGTCTTCCTCCGCGTCCTCGTTCTGGTCCGCACCCGCTTGGTCATCGTCGCCCTCTTCTCGTGCGTGCATCTCATCCTGCTCATCATGCGCTTCACTATGGGCCGATCCACTATGATCAGAGCTAGCTCTCGACTGCGCCTCCTCCTGAAGCTCACGTCCAATTTCACTCGTCGACTGGGCTTCGTGGAGCTGTTCATCCTTTCCGGGCTCGACGCCTCGCGTTTCCTGTGCTTTGCTCGTCACGTCCACCTCTGTACTCGCCACGGGTGTAGTCGTCGAGCCGCTCGATGTCTTGGGGGAGAGCAAATTCTTCATCGCGCTGTACTTGGGGATGAACTTGGACGCCGACTCTTTCGACTGCATGGCCAGTTCGGTCATTTCCGACTCGAGTCGCTGCTGCTTGGCCTTGACAAAGCCCATGACACCGTCTTTCAATACGCCCGCGGCCGCGACCATCTTCATGGGGTTGATCGCCGCGAGCTCCTCAGCGGAAACGAAGAGCGACTTGCCGCGCGGACTGCTCGCCGATACGGACGCGTCACTTCCGAGTTGCTCGTCGCGATGGATCTGGAGATCACGCAGAGTATCAGTGAGAGCCTCCTTCTCGGCTTCGTCCTCTCGCGTGAGACGTCGCAACTCCTGATCCACGCGGCGGCGGCGACGCGCGACGAAGCCCCGGAACACACACTGGATGCGGTCCGCCGCCTGGTTGTGAAGCGCCTCCTCGCGTTGGCGGCGTCGCTCTCGCTTGGTCACATGACGAGAGTAGCCGTTGGTCTCAGTTGCCGATGTGTCTCGCTCCACGCCCGTCCCAAAGTCAAACGTCACCGACTCGGACTGCAGCAACGCACGAAAGTCAACATTGGTCTGCAACGACAAACGGCCCTGATGGTTATCGGCAACTCCTCCGACATGACGCAACTGGGCCTTGAGGCGTGGAACAGCCTTGCTGTCTCGACCACCGGCGCTTTCGTCCTCCAGCAGCGTGAGTTCGACGTTGCGGATTTCCACCACGGCAAAGAACAGCGTCAGTGCCGTCATCGCGTGTCCCTTCAGTGGATCTTGTAGCTGCAATAGCGCATTGCGTACGTGCTGGTACGCCGTGTGTTCCATCTGACAGCGTATCCGCTCGACATGGAAGAAGCAGCTCATTTGCGGCGTGCTCAGCGGGCACACGCGAACGCCATCCGAGAAGCTCAATCGGAGACTCATACCGTCCGCCGAGACGAACGTCTCGGCCGTGGTCACGGTATTCGTCGATCGCAGCGCGAGTTGTCCGAGCTCTGCAAACACACGATCCGGCCACCGCGGTAGAGCCCTCGATCCGAGCTGGAGTTTGCATTCGTCAACGGCAGCGTCAGGTTCCTTAGTGGGTCCGGACCCCGCTGCTCGTCGCTGCTTCTGTCGCTGCTGCTGGCGATAGACGCACCCACAGCCGCGGATCGTGCACTCGAGCATCTGGAACGCGAGCGGCAGCACGGGCACAAAAATCGCGTCCCCGACAAACTCTTTCGACTCGGTCGAGACACTCAAGTCCTTCACGGTCGCGACGAACCGGCGGGTCGGTCCCGCTGGAGAGGAGGCCACCGGCTCGGAAGCGAGCCGAGCAAGGTCTTGCACGGAGCGAAACAAGAAGCTGTCCGTGACGATCTCGAGCTCGTCCAATGCGAACACGAGCCGCAGCTTTGGGATCTGTGTGCTATCGACCAGCAGTGTCGACGCGTCAGGTTTTGGAGTCGTCAGGCCGGCACTGCTCTGGCGACTTCCGTTGGCGGATCCTGCACGTGGGGACCCTGCGAGTGATCCACTCGGCCCACACACGTGGGTCTCGATCGCGTCCAGTTGGATCTTGTGGTGGCACGTGCCGCACGTGATCGTCGCGGCCTGCTCGATCTCACTAAACGAGTGGAACAGCTCGTTTGCAAGCACGGCGAGCTCTTTTTCGAGGTGGCACTCGAGCTTCTGGAGATGCCATTTGATGAACACGCTGTTGCTGGGGCCAGGCAGTCGCTTGAGCTGCAGCACTTCGCGTGCGGGCTTGACATGGAACAGCACTTTCTCCTTGTGGCGCACACTGACGTCGTGGACCGTGAGCTGCAGCTCCGTCGAGGCATCGCGGTCGTCGTGTTGGATCCAGTTCAGGGCCGCGTGCTGCGCGATCACTGCGAGCTGAAAGTCGCCGCGCCGTTCCGAGCGCACGCGCAGCAGCACGTGGGCCGTAAATCGTACCGTGATCTGCAATGCGAACGTGTTGTTTTCCCCACTCGTTGGCGACGCAGTCGTGCTGTCGTCGTTGTGCTCGTGCGCCGAGGCTTCGCTGTCTACAGTCTTCGTCTTCTTGGGCGTCAGTGGACCGCGGTCCATTTGATGAGGCAGCAGACCACTACCGTCCTCGGCTTTGGAACAAGTCCCCATAGCTGCCGCCTCTTTCGCCCACCGAGCGAGCGTCGTATACAGAACCGCCACCTGCCGGACCTGCGCCGTGTCCATTTCGAACGGCAGTGTCTCGAGGTTCAGATCCACGACCCGCGAGAGTACCTCCCACGTGTCCTGCTTGGACTTGCGATGCCCAAACAGTGTCATCCGCATCGCGATTGCATGGTCGCGTAGCAGTCGCAGCGGCGGTGGCGTCACGTCGCTCGCATCGCCATCGTCGTGGAGGTACACACTGCATTGTGCCGATATAAACTTGAAGCGTGTCTTGAGCAGTCCGTCCGGCGACCGGTCCACGCAGTCCGTGAGGTCCCGCATGTCCTGCCACATTGCATTGGTCGTGCGAGCATGGAAGTGGGCCATTTCGACCCGCACGCGGAGCGCATGCCGTTCGTAGAGCTTGAGAGAGACATTCTCGACCTGCACTTCGAGTCGCTCGTTGATGATCGTCGCGAACTGGTACATGGATGCGATTGAGCCGAGCGGATCGGGCTCCATGCTCGCGGCGCGTGCGCGTGCCACCGAGTCGCGACGCACATGCTCGTCGCACTCGTCGATGTGCTTGACGTCCACAAACAAATCGCCGAGCCTGAGACTCAGCGGCTCCTGCACGAATTTCTCGGCGGTTTGCCACGACGGCACTTTGATCGTGAGCTCGGAACACGTCGCACGCGTCACGATCAGCGGCGCCGACACACAAAGCAGCGCGGCGATCTTGTCGGGCTTGAGTGCTGCGTATTCCACACGGCTGAGCAAGAGACCCCAACAACCGAGAGAGAGAAGAGAGAGAGGATAGCAAACGTACTGATCTTGTGGAGCGTGAGCTGCGGACGAGCAAAGCCCTTGGAGTTGAAGTCGCGCGGCAGCTGGTCGTCTTTGAAGTTGTCGAGCCAGTACTTGAGCTGCCGCTTGACGTACTCTTTCATCATGGACGTGGCCGCCATGGTGGCCGCGGGCTGCCTCGCGAGCTAATGGAGCTCCTTCTCTGGATTGGTCATGTTGAAGCCAGAACATTGGTATTTCATCCAATCAATATAGGCACTGCCAAATTTGAACCAATCAGAGGTTCGGTGATCGTGAAAGGGCGCCTACCTTGCTGAACCGTCTCGTGCCAGACGAAACGAACCTTTCGGGCTCATTCGAATGGAACCAGTGACTCAACGGAGACTGTATCACCAAGTGCGCGTACATGCCATTCACGTGAAGCAGCGCACGCTCAACTGCTTGGGGAGGATTCCGTCTCGAGACCCCATCCAAGTTGGATGGGGTCGTCTCTGCCGTTTTTGACGTGCATATTGTTCACTTTGAACCAATCAAGTCTGGTGATTCAGAATGATTGGTTGAAATAAATGCTATAGGATCCCTTATTGGACAAAATATCTCAAAATGAGGCTGATGATTGGCGGAAACTCGAAATGGGTTCGATTCTTGCGACCAGCTCACCTTGCGGAATGGACAGCGGGCGCCAAAAAGCAGATGGGCGCCGCGGCCGGCCGCGAGGTCGCCACTCCCCACTGGGGAAGCTGCTGCTGCTGCTGAGTGTTGTGACACTCGACGGGCATCCATCGTACCAGTGTGTGGTGTGGTGCGTCTCTCTTCGCGGCCCGTGGTCTGTCTCCGATGGAAGAGCCCCACAACAGGATGAACGCGGACGCGCCAGACACCTCGGGCCTTGTCGCTCTTGTGGACGTGGTGTTTGCGATCGTCGGCTTCTCCTACGGCGCGCAAGTGCTACAGCCCATGCCGAAAACATACCTCTCCGAGATCGCATTCCCGTTCGATGTACGTCCCGTCTGACCCTGCACTACATTGTCCAACGCTGACATTGTGGTTTCTGCCGTATGGCAGTTTTGCGTCAAGCTCACCTCGTCGCTCGTGCTCGTACTCATGCATACACTGCATTGGATCATCGACATGTTCATTGGAGGCGACTGGCATCAGCGTGGACGGCACTCGCATACTTCGTCAGCGAGCCACGTCTTTTTCCAAATGCTCGCCTGGGTACGGATTAATCGCTCTTTTGTCGCCACACTGCTCTCACGCACAAATGCCGCTCTCTAGATTGTCGCTGCAGGACTGCTTTGGATGGAGCATCGTCGAAGCCGTACACCGTCTGTACTTCTGCGTGTCTTCTGGATGTTCAGCTGGATCCAAGTCACGTGCGAGCTGTTCGCCTACATGGTGAGTCTCCTATTGGAGTAGACTTCAGATCATTTCCTCGCACCTCACTCGTAGCGCGTGCATCTCTAGCACGTTGTCCAGCTGGATCTCGGCGCATCCTCGACACTCGTCACCACAATGGCGGCGCTGACATATTCAAGCATGGCGGTTCTCGGTGCGTCCTGCTTCTTCCGCGCGACGCCCGTCAACTCCGACTGCATCGACATTCCGATCCTCACGACACCGACTGCATTCTTGCACTCGACCACGTTCAAGTTTCCTCTCTCGAGCTACGGCACATTTGGCAACTATGACGTTCGCTCGCAGAATGCGCAGAAACCCCGGCCTGCGGCGGCAGACTTGCAGCCGGACCCCGTGACGCTGTCCGCGATCAGCCACGCCAGCACCCACAGCGTGTCACGCGGAGGAGCGATCAGTGTCACGATTCCGTCCTCGACTACATCGATTTGGGCGAAAAACCACTTCATTTCGTACAAAGTGGTCGTGCGCACCGAGGACGACCGCTGGACACTACGACGCGAGTACGCGGATTTTGCTACGCTTCACGATGAGCTACCGGGGGAGGTCAGAGACGCGTGCCCGCTTCCTGACGATGACAATGCACGTAAATACTTGTCGTGGAAGCGTCGACCGACCCCCATGAAGACCAAGCTCGAGAAGTATTTGCAGCGCGTGCTGAACAACCCGACCTTCGAACCGTACTCATCTCAGGCCCTCTGCGATTTCTTGGAAATGGTAAGTTTCACGTGCCCTCTTCATCCTCGGTACAGATTCTAAGCTGCTCGTCCTGTGATGCTAGGAGTACATTGACGAATCCCTGTTCCAGTCTGCATATTCCAATCCATTAACAGGCAGCAGTGACTTTGTACAAGCAGCGTAATTGCTGAATACCAACGATCCGCGTCAACTCCACTCCACGCTCGTAACGAAATTTTTAGACGGTTTCACAGGGTTTGAACTCATTTGAGAGCCATCTCGCAGTGTATACACGATATATCACATCGACCGAACTCACGATATCGACTGTGGATTTCAAGACCGGCTACCGTATGAAGGGAAAGCGATCTCACACGAGTTGACGGTCTTGGCGAAGCGCAGCGAATTCAGCGTCTCCTCCCGATGCTGACCTAGTGGTGAGAGATTGCAAATCATCAATGTCTTGCTATCACCACCAAGGGACGGACTCAAAAAATGAGTCAGCTTCGAGTCTCGGAAGGGCACGTGAGCAGACTACCATTCCAGAGAGAGAGAGAAAGTTAGTCATCACGCACTACGGCAGCGACAAATGCATACCACGATAGAGTACCTTCTTTGCAAGAGCACAGATCACGTTGCCGAGAGATGACAAGCTCTTGTTGATGCTCTGCGTTTCCTTCAGCAGTTCACGATCATTTCCGGCTCCAGACTTCGATAGCCGTTCAGAACCCTACACAAAAGCGAGAGGTCAACGTCAGTGCTATCCAATTTCGATGCAACCATTTGAAGGTCAACTCACGGCAAGATCAACGAGGTGGACAACGCTGGTGCGACGGTCTCCGGTCAACTGGTTCACGCCATTAAGTCTACGGACGAGAAAAGAAATATAAGGACTGCGCCAAGAGCGACGTGCTTGAGACACAAAGAGAGACAACAAAGATGTACCTGAAGGAAATAACGCAGTGACTGCGCGACGATCGGTCGTTCATGTTTGTCGTCTTGGTGGCACGACGGCCCATGGCCTTATCAAGAAGTGTCCAAGCGGAACGCTCATTTTCGATCGGGTGAATACAGGAGTTGGCGATCGCTGGTTTTCCATCACTGTCCAAACGGAGGTCCACTTTTTCGGCAGTCTACACGCGAGAGAGTATGTTGACTGGTATCGTAAAGCACAGTCAAACACGATCAGACTTTACGTACACCAGGAGCTGCGAGCAGATCTCGGAGAGTCTCGTTGTAGATCTCGATCATTTCCAAGCTCACACCAAAATCCCAGCCGCTTGACCGCAAGTCGTCGATGGTCGCGTAGATGTGCGCGATAGCACGACCGACGATACCCATGTGTGCAGACTGCTCCATGTCATTGGGATCCGAAACACCCTGCATTGTGTACGTCTTGCCCGAGCTACACAATAGGATTAAATGTTAGCCAAGGTGACTAGATCGGAGGTCGGCAAGGCTTTACGAGCATACCCAGTCTGCCCGTACGCGAAAATACACACGTTGTAGCCATCAAGCGCCGATTGGATCAAAGCAGACACCTCCAAGAAGACATCCTCTTGTGTACAGTCGCCATTGAAAACGAGGTCGAAGTCAAATGGATACTTCTTCACTGACTCACGACGGCTGCCAGACTGACCATAGCCAACATGGGAGCGCGGACCAGCGAAGAGTTCAATCTGGCGGCGTTCCCCACGGTAGTCAGGAAAGTTGAAGATCTATAGGAATACAATAGTTAGTCGTGACAAGCTCACAAGATCGTGACATCAAGACCCATTGCTCACCTCATCTTGACCGTATGCTGCCCTTTCCTGCTGCAAAACGGGTCGCACACGACAGAAGACTCGAATGTTGCCCTTCAGCTCCATCACCTTGTTGTGCAGACTGCGCCGAACGATTTCTGCCTGGTAAATGCGAGTCTCCAGCTCCACCATGCGCTGACGGAACGTAACCTTGCTGCTTTCCAGCTGGTGGTGTGAGTTGGTCAGCTCGACGCGGAGGTGCTTCGCTTCCGCCACGGCAGCTTCTAATTCACGACGCGTGCGTTGCAGTTGGTCCTGGACAGCAGCCAGTGTCGCCTCAGTTTCGCTGAAGGAGGCAATACGAGCGTGTGCTTCCTGGAGCTGAGTCTCTATAGACTGGATGTGCAGCTTCGCCTCTTCCGTAGAGCGCTGTGCCCCATCCATTTTGGAACGCAACAGCCGCTCCGAATCAGTATGCTGTTGAACCGTCTTCTTTAGCTGCACATTCTCGCGTCGCAGCTTCTCGCAGTCGGTGAGCAACTTCTTCTTTGTGTCATCCATTGTCTCAAGCAGGTCGGACTTCTCTTTTAGCCACTGCGTGTGCACCGACTCAAGTTGCTGCTCCGTCTGTCGCAGCGAACTTTCAATGTCCTCGCGCTCCGCCTTCACTGCATCAAGTTGCTGTTGCATGTCCGACATCCGCGCCCCCATGTCTATAATCTGCTCGCTGGACGCGGCATTCTCTCGCTCAAGTCGCGCCACTTGCTCTTCTAATTGAGTGACGTAAGCCCGCTTCACTTGAGGAGACTGGGATGGAGCTACACCGTCGCTTGACTGGAGCGCAGCCTGCGACATCTTCAGTTCATTGAGTGCCCGCACAGACTCTTGCTGCTCGCTGTGAAGACTTGCAATCAGAGAATCACGGTCACGCAGTTCCTTCGACAAAGAGTCGACTTCTCGACAGAGCGACTCGAGGCGTCGTTCATCGACGTTGCTATCGACCATATCCGATGCAGCATTGCTTCCTCGCATGTTTGACCGAGCTTGCTCGAGCGCCATGACGCGTTTACACAGGCCTGCAGCAAGCCCGTATACATCCATGTAACGCTGATCAAAGCACCATGACAAAGCCGTCAGCAATCACATTGCGAAAACGGAAGACACTCTCTCTGCTTCGCACCTTTTTGTACAGATGTGCCCGCTCCCTGTCCGACTTGGACTTGCTCGCGCGCTCATCCTCGTCAAGATCCCGCGAGAGAAACTCCATCGATGCCAGCAAGGAGTAGCTGTCACTTGAGAAAGATGCATCCAGCGGCACGCCATTGAGCATGCGAGGACCATGCGACGAGCCATTGGTTCCATTCAGGCGTTTCTGTCGTTACACACACATCCATCTCATCAGCACACACACCCCATCATCATCCTATTCAAGTATCCACGTACCTCAGAGTTGCCATTCACGTCCACGTCCACCGTCGCGCGGCGCGACGAGGAGCGATGGTGGCGCGGTGGCGAGATGTGGAGCGAGAACATGGACGTCGATTCGCTCTGGTTGTTATTCTCGGGGCTGTGCTGCTCGTCCGAGACCGCGAGGTCCCGACCCATCAATCCCGATCCACGGAGTTCTCTCGAGCTGATGGGCTTGGACCGACTCGCACGTGGTCCCGTCGAGCTGTTGCTGCGTGGGATCCCGTTCTTTTTCTTGTCGCTTTCCTGTTGCCGCTCGAGCTTCCACAGCGACAGCGCGACCTCGCGCGGCTGCTTGCCACTCGCCGATTGTGAGCGTGACGCCGGCGGACCGCTGTGGACGTCCTCCATCACGTGGTCGTCGTCCGAGCCGATCACGTTCGTCGCCTGGTTGTTGTCTACCGGAGACGGCGCCATTGCGGTCGCCGTCGATGCCGAGCTGTCCACCAGCGATCCGGAAGCGCTATCAAACGCGAATGGACCGGGCGTCGCGAGCCCAGCAAAATGGCTCAAAATGTTGCCCTTGCCGGCCTGGTAGTACGCCTGGCGATCGGGGGTTTGCGGCACGGTGGTATTGCCGTCGTCATTGCGCGACGGAATCACCATGGTTGGAGACGCCACCGACACGAGCGGAAAGCGTTCTGTTTGTACTGTCGGAGTCGTGGGCGTACCGCGCGTCGATCACTCCGTGGGGACCGAGAAATCGCGCCAAGAGAAGCGGTCGTCCTCTGCGATCACTCTCTCCCTTGGGGAAAATCGGTCGAAAGTGCGCAGCGCGCCAAAACAAACTGAATTTGGGTGGCTCGACCGCCAACTAACATTCGTCAACACTTCACACAACGGATGTTTACACGCATCTAACATCCCTTAACATCCACCAAATTTCGCGGGGTTTTGTCAGGACCGTTGGACGCATGCAAGGGCAACAAAGCGACCCTTCCTTTTAGCGGGCTTCAAGGAAACTCGCGACACGGAGAAGCTCCGGCAAAATGGTTGTAA
>JAADVY010000181.1:0-25122 GCA_023336035.1 Pythium plurisporium
GCACCAGATTCCATCGCTCTCACCATTGGCTTCCATGCAAGCACACTATCGAGGTCTGAGGCAGCGAAAATTACAGTGTGGCCACCCTTTTTCGTGGCTAAGCCTGCAACGTCGAGAAGAGCGTGAAAGGCTGGTTCCTCGCACTCTGTAACATGGTCGACAAGAATCTAGCACGATACGGAAAACATGAGTCAGCTTGCCGTCTAGGATGTGGCCGTTAGAGCTGACGCTTCTCACCAGCAACGGAGTCTTATTGGAGATCCGCTTTTCGACGAGCTCAGTCGCTTTTGGATCACATGCGTCGATCACATAGATACTGTACTGTTGCATCAAGTTAAACGCAGCCGCATGACGGGGCCTATTCAAGTCGTTTCCGTGGATGCTGCCCGTTTCAGGTCCTCGCACCTCGGTATCGTGATCCGCCGAATGATACGAGGGGATTGGGTTCCTCTGTGTGGCGTTGTACCTCTGCTTGACCCATGCAGTGGCACGGCCCAGAGGGTCGATGAGAATTGGAAACTTACCACATACGGTTTGCATTTGATCCATCAGCAACATGTTCATAATGAGAGTAACGTCGCCGCCCAACTCGATCGCGAGGATTGCACGTTTGAATTCTTCTTTCAATACGCCGGCGTCAACAAACCAACCCTTGAGGAACGAGTGCATGTGAGGCATGGAAACGCTCGCGACGGCTTGGCTTGTACGGGACGGCCTGCCTTTGAGATACTGCAATGCGAGCTCGCGCCATTTTGCGATTGTGTGTTGACGCAGTTCGTGCGGAATACTGCTGGTATACGTGCACATTGCCGCGACGACTGCTGTGTCCCCAGCTAACCTGAATAGCTGGTCTTTGACACGCGAAACTCGTTTTCTCAGAACGATGGCCCACTGGTTCACGACGTTCTGGAAGTGGACAACCTCAGCTTTCCACTTTCGTTTGCTTTCGTAGAGACGTTGCAGCTCTTGCTCTCGCTGGACATTCCGCGCGTGTTCCACGCGCAGATCGTTGAGTCGCAGTTCTAGATTGACCAGCTTCTGACGTTCAGCTCGCACCATTTCGTCGATTTCACAAAACTGCTGTTCCGTCTGCAGAAGTTTCTTCTGAGTTGGCGCCACACGTTTCATGACCTCAAAGTAGCGCACGAGTGTGAGCACCCACTTGCAGAGCGTCGTTGACGCGATCGATGCACGCTTCATATTCTCCATTGAAAAGTCCGGGTGGTTGATGTACATTTTGACGCGATCGATAAGTGATGCATCAAGCCGATTCTTGTCAAAATTGCGCAGCCTGTCCAAGAAATGAATGTCCGCCAGAACGCGCAGCGCCTCTGTCCAAGTTGGGGGAACGCCGAGTAGCACACACACAGCTTGCATTGCAAGTCGCACAAGTTGCGGCGGGTTTACGAATGACTTCATCTCTGTGATGTGATATTTGTTGATCTGAGAGAGAGCGTCCGTGGCCTTGGCAATGTCCGGTAGGATCTTGTCGAGTTCGTTCTGTATGAGTTCGCGTTCACGCTCAACCTCGCTGTGCAGGGTGGAACAACTTTGCTCGTCGAGTACGAATGCTCGTCGAGCATCTCGATCCATCGTCTCACACTCCTCCAGCTTCTGACTACTCTCGAGAACAGCCCTTCCAGCCTCCACGAGTTGCAAGCGGCCATCCGCGCTTTTCGCCAACTGTTGACTGGCTTCTTCACGATCCTGTTCGATTAGATGCAGTCCTCTCATTAAAAGGTCTTGTTTCCAAGTCATCTTGGCTATCTGGTACTGAAACACCGATCGCAAGTTGCTTAGAAAGCCTTCGAACCGTGAGCTCGCTGCTCGAAAACGATGAGCCACCTCCTCCGACGCGGGTAGCTTGCTGCTGCTGACTAGGAATCGTGTGGCATCTTCGTGAATGGCCACAGTCAGTCCTCGTAAGTTGTGGACACAGTCAGCTGAGACCGCGACTCGGGTCAGCGTCTCGCTGAGCGATGCGATCGGACCCAAAGTTTCGTCATATACCGCCTCCAACGACTCCTGATCGAAGCGTCGGAATGTTTTCACACTAGCCTGGTAGTAAATCGTTGGGTAACCAGCGATGAGCTCGAACATATTTGCGCTTTTTCTGTGATATGACGTGTTCGTGAGATCGTAAACCTCAAGATCATGTGCACTCACTCGTACGTACCCAAACGACATGACCACGTAGAGACAGCGTTGCAGGTTGTCCCGGTACATTGATTTTTTCTGTACCCCAGTTACCGCCTGCTGCGGCTCCTGACTACCAGCTCGCCGAGAATCGCTGGATGGGATGACTCCATCACGAGTCGGTGAGACCGCTGCCAAATCGTCAAAGAATGATGAGACCGATGGCCTGCGCAAGTGCGACTGTTGGAAGGTACGCATATGATGCTCTTGCGCGAGAATCTTGGCCTTGTCTGATGACGAGTAGAGTTGGGATGGGAGATCAAAGTGTTGCATCACATGAATGAGCACTTCAAATTCCTCGGTTGTGAGGCTATCACATTCCACATAGACCAGCGTGTGTGACGCCCGCAAGCCGGCATCCATGATGGGTGCTTTCAGCTGGTCGACAAACTCCATAAGCCGCAACTGAGAAGTCACTTCGCGGAAATGTAACGCTTGAGCTCCGCATGCAATCACTGTCGCGCTTCTTCGCTTCGACGGCTCAGCTCCGCAAAACAATAAGTGGCGGCTTCCTGACTGCAAAAAGCTCAGAACGTCAAGCATATTCTGGATAGCTGCTGGAGAAGGTGCCGTACTCTGTTTGATTTGCGGTTGTCGACGCGTGCTGGCAGGCATGTGGAGAGAGCCGCCCCGTGGCTCGATGACTGTTCCTGAATCCCTTGGTACAGACCCACTTGCTGCATCGTCGACCATCAGTTCATTAGACGGTCGTTGAACTTCTTCAAGATCGGTAGTCGCTGGTTTTGACGACAAAGTCGAGGCCATATTGCTCGATTTCCGCATCAACGGCGAAGAACTGACACTGATTGGGGAAACGGGAGCCACGGGGGCACGGGGACTGCCCACCTGGTGCACCTCTGACGGCACTGATTCTGACGAGACAACACGATTATACAGTTGAAAGCGTTCGTCTGCGGCAATAAAGAGAGCTGTCGCCGCTTTATACGTGATGCGTACACAGCCTGTCTTGTCCCCGTAGTCGGCATACATGGTCTCGAAAGGCTGCTCCACCACGGCCGTGCTAGCGGACGAATAGCCCAGTCGTCGCGCGGTTGCAATGCTGATTGTTCGAAGAGCCGCAACTTCCTCTGGCGTCGTCATTCGGCTAAGGAAGAACTGATGGGTCGAATACACTGCGTAGTACTCAAGGTCCACAAAATCATCCGTTGCTTTGGTCGACACGTTCATCAACCGACTAAGACAGCGAAGAACGTCACTGATACTAAAAAGCAAATGCGGCGCATTTGGTGTTGGCTTGAAGGCCCTTCGAACCGCGTTGAATGTTTCGATGGGATAGCGACAGAGGCGCGCAATATCGGATGGCTGAAAATGTGTGGTTTGCGGCAGACGTGTGAGAAACTGCTCAGGAAACGTTGCCAACACAGTCTGGAGAATCTCGCGAGTGTGATCGCTCATCCACATCAAGTGAAAATGACGCAGTAGCCGTGCCTTCAGCCGTGGATAGCCGTACGGCGATAACGAGAACGAACAGGCGATGACTACGTCCCGAAATTCGACAAACTCTTTCGTTGCTCTTACGAAACTCCCTTTCGCATCACACACTTGCCGAATCAGCTCGCTGCATGGTCGTGATAACGCTCCTGACCTGAGCTGCACCTGCAAAGCCAAACGTCAGAGACAAAACAGAACAGATCAGTGGCGACAGAGTCCGAATGATTTACCTCGGTCTCCAAGTTAAGATTCTCGATAGCTATGACTAGCGCTTGCTTTGCTGCCCCGGGGCAATAAACGCTTCGCATCTTTCTCGGCAAACTGCCTTCGATGAGACTCAAAATATCCTCAGGGCGTTTCGAGCTGTTGATTTGTAGAGCATTGACATCAAAATGACCGGTCTTGGCCAACTCCGAAAGCACGTCGTCCAACAAACGGGTTTTCCCGATCGCACTGTCGCCTACGACCAGCACGTTCAGTTTTGCTGTCAACATGATCTTCAGCCACGCACAATAACCCACAAGTCTTGAGGTTGGCACAAAGAGAGAAGACGACGCGCCAAGACCGGCCAATCCTCCCCGTGCACCGCCTCCATCACTGAGTCGGCGAAAGGTTGATCTTCGACGAGCTCCTGGACGATTCCATGACATGCATCCTTCTACCAATGCAGGAAGGGGCGCCTCGAAAAGGCTGAGCTTCACCTCCTGGTTCTCAAAAGCAATGCTTACATCGTAAACCGTTCGCTCTCGACTCGAGAACACATCTTGACCAAACTCGGAAAGAATCTCAGGAACGAGACCAATGACTGCGTCGTGAAACTCGAGCTGGTCTCTGGCAGGAATACACAGCCCCAATGACAGCACTGCCGCATACCCTGATACAATTTTTGCATGAGAAGAAGCAAACGATGGTGTTGATGACGAATCCGGAGCCATGTGATCGATAAACGATGCTAAGAGCTGGAGGTAGTTACCGACGAGATGGGCAACGAGGATCTCCGAGAACGATTTCATGTGCCGCTTGCTTACATCGAGAAGTACAGGTAGTATCGATCGTGCAACCTTGCCTAATAGGCAGACAAGCCTGGTGTACATTGGTTTTTCCTCGGCGTGTCTTTTCACCCAGCTTTTGATGAGCATTGTGTAGGTCACGAGGTCACCTTGAAAGTGGACAACTCCTGATCGACTCACCGTCCCTGGGCACCACTCGGCAAGATCACCCACCTCGCAAAATACGCGCATCAAATCGCTCTTCAGATGCAATTGGTCGCCGTTTGGTAGCTGGCTCATTTTCAGTTCCAACGGACTGCAGTCGACAGTTGCCTTCAAGGGCTCAAAAATGGCGATATCAGTCGCACCATCCAAGACAAGCCAAGGCGAGTGGGATGTCGACAGGTTCACTCCCCGTGGCATTAAGTACGATGACCGCGTCCTCGCCTGTTCGTGAATACCTGGGACCTTTTCACTGAAGGTTGAGCCAGTACTCCTCGAGTGAACAGGGTCTTCACAATGACGCCGAATGAATCTGGTAATGAAGCCGTCACACCACGATCGATCGTCTCGAAACTATGCAACAGCGAATTAGGATCGATACAACATCAACACCAACCCACGAACAACGTACGTATCCGTGTATATCTCTAAACGCGAACGCGGACGGATGGAGACGAGCAGGTTTTGGGCAGCTGCTGACAACAGCGTCTGAAGAATCGAATCCATCCCGTCTAGGAGGGGATGGAGTACCCATTTGGTGAAGCGATTTATGGCCCATGATAAGACAACTGAGAATATCCAGCGCCGTTGTCTTCCCGGATCCACTTTGTCCAACAAGAACTGTCATCACGTTGCGCGAAACCACTTGGTATAGGTCGCTCAACTTGCGGAGATACAAATCCGACGGCACAAAATGGTATGTGGTTTCCATTGCAAGTCTAGCTGCATCTCGAAATCTGTGAAGTTCACGCCGTTTCTCATCTTCATCACTGTCATAAGCAAGCTCGCCTTCAGCATCGCCAGCGTCTACTTTATCCAATAGTTCCTGGTGTGTCTTGTTTACGCGTGTCGCCAGCAGTCCAAGCGGGCTAACTTCCAGATCTCGAGCAGTTGCAAACACTGATCGCATAATTTTCACGACGGCAACCCGCTGTTCTGGTACTACGATCGTTCCAAGTTCTTCCCACAGTGCCTTCACCACACACAGTTCCTCCGACTTCCACTGATTGCGGTTGTGTTTGAGTGCTGCCAAGTTCACGATACGCATAATTTGATGCATGCTCAGGGGCGCACTGAGCACGCTTTGCGGAGATTGTCGTAAGCGACCCAATAGTGCTGCGAGCTTGCGACTCAGAGTGCTTGCCTCCTTCATTCCACTGGATGACAAGATGACCTGCATCATTCTAGCTTCGTCAGGCTGATGACATACTATCGGCATCAACGCGTGAGACATCCGAAGGAGAAGCTCATGGTGATCCGAATCGTGTCTGAGGCTCGGTGCTGCACAAAAGAAAATCCCAACCTTCCCACTCGCAATGTTCACGCTGACTCCATCGATGGAGACTTTATCCTGTCCTCTGCGGACTCCATCTCTGACTCGGCTCATCTCAGCTGAGATGATTCTTACTGGATCCATGTCCGAACGCGACTCGATACCGAGCAGTGCCACCCAACACGACTCGCTTTGAAGAGCTCCATACAATAGGCGATAGAACTGAGAGAGCATCACAGCACTCCCAAGCGAGAAAGACATCAGCTCGTTACCGATGGACGTCGCCAGCTCTCTCAACAACGTCCTTTTCCCGACAGACTGAGTGGTTGGGGAGTACAGGATTGCACCGACTTCTAGACACAGAGCGGCGTTCATTGCCAAAATGATACGATCGCTTAGCGGCGTCATCACTGGACACTTGTACCCACCGATGAACGAGTTGCCGTACTCATGACTCTTGACACATTGGTGAATAACGCACTTCTTCTCAGATGGTTCAAAGAAATATCGCATCATCTTTGTCCAATTGAAGGACCACCCGTTCGAGTAGTTGTAGTGGATCGCAGTTGTATCATGGTGGTGGTGATGGGTGGCGTGGACGGAAGACACTGGCTGGGAAATTTCTTCTTGATAGAGGTCTTCAATCCCGGATCGCTTATTGAGCAGCACAGTAACAATCGTCGAGGCAACATGGCGCTCATGAGGAGTGACATCGCGCCGACGAATGAATGAAACGAGATTATCGAGTTTCGCGTGATAACCGTCCCAAAAGTTCACCCACGCCGAATCAACTCGAGTCGTATGCACCAGTGATGCCAGCTCACTTGTCAACAGAATATTGATACTCAACACGATGGTGTTCAACGGCAATGCGAACCATGTTTCAGGAGTCGCAGATGAGGGCTTGATCAGTGAGCGAGCGGCGGTATTACTGCGCGACTTTAGAATGCCATCAAAGCTGTCATCAAAGAGACTGGATATCGGTCCATCAATCGCGGCACCTAGTGTTTCTTTCACCGCATCATGAATACGATCTGAAAAATCTCGCATCCAAATTTCCGGGCTTGAACTGACGCGCAGTGCTTTGATGCTGAGTTCATCATTAGAAAATTTACCAGTCACACCAACGATCTCATAAAGAGATACTGCAGTCTCATCGCTTAGTATGCTTTCAAAGGGAATCTCGCTTGTATCAGCAATCCCAGAAGAATCGATGGTTCCGTCGACTCTACTTCCTTCACGTTGGTGAGGTGAGATATCTGCACAAGATATCTGTAGTGAGTGAATCTCGCGGAAACACTTGGAAATCAAACGGCTGAGTCGGATGGGATACTTGGACGACGCGATAATGTGCAGTAAATCTCGATCCGACACGAAATACAATCTTGGGAAAAAATGACGCTTCTCAGACAAGTAGATCCCGAGCTCCTTCCACAGCTTTTCCGAAGTGAGCGAGCATGTCGTCAGGAATGCTCGACTCATCACTTCGCGTAGGCAGACTACCAACGATGAAGAGCCTTTGGCTGCGGTCATCATCGCACGCCACTTCCGATCAAGTGCTTGGAATTCATAAGTCGCATCGACCACAATCTGTTGAACATCGTGATGGCCGAAGATGAGGACGAGACGCTTCCAATCTGCTTGTACTGCTACCCACGACTCAAGAATATCTTGGAAGACGCTGATCTCATCAGCCCACTGTGTGAGGCTCGTGGAAAGCTCCGTCGTTGAAGTCAGTTGAGCCAAAGTCTGCACGATCACTAAATCGCTTTCAAACTGAGTGAGCAGATGCGTAGCTCCTAAAGACTCCAGCTCATACACTTCGCCCACCTTCACGATCGGAAGAGTAGCCGCATACAAGCGTCGCTTCATATCGTCCAACTTGCTTTCTGTGACCGCGTCATTTCGAGCCTTCATTGTGATGTCGCGGATGTGGCCTTCGTATTTCCACAGAGACCTGCTTTGAAGAAAGCCCAGCGTCAGGGTTGAGCCATCAGACAGTACGACGCCGGACGCAAACACGAAGTTCACGATTCCAAGTAGTGCTAGTATCTGCTGCCAATGTTGGGCTTTGACGTGAGGCTGGGCCATCTCGATCACCATTTCCAAGCGTCTCTGATAGTCGGAAATCGATGCTCTTAAGCGGGTCAACAGCTTCATCGCAAATGATCGAGATCGATTCTCTAGCATGGCATCAATCCGTGATAGAAACAAGTTGACTTTTTCGAGGTGTAGTTTCCATGGTTGGTCGCTGAAGATGCCACTTTCCATCAATTTTGTTGCTGCTTTCCATTGTATCGTGAACGTGACGATATCTTGTACCGTGTCCCACTGCGACTTCGCCTCTGCTAGCATTGTTATCTCAATCACTTTCATACCGACCATCTTTTGATAGTCTTGATATAGTCTCGTTGAGTCTTCGATCGATTTGATCTCCCGGATGATGTCTTGGAAAGCCACAATATTTCGCTCAAGTTCCTCGTCGGTCGAAATATTCGAATTCTCTTCATAAACTCGTAGGAAACGCTGACATCGGATGGTGTACCGCTGCAACACGGTGCTGACTTGCTGAGAAATGTTAGGTAACATTTTGTTGACGAACTTTTCATGTGACTGAGTCAAAGTTCCGTATCTTGTGAACATCGTGTGCATCATGCTGTACTGAACAGAACCATCAGCCAGCAACTCAGGAGCGTAACGCTTCATAGCTCGAACAATCTCATCAACATTGCGCACATCTTGGTGGAGCTGCTTATCGCGATTTTTGATCAGCTGAACTTGCTGAAGTTGCTCACAGAAATACTCGATCAGCTGGGGTCGATCCTCCAGCACAAGAGATGCCTTCTGGATTGCGGTCACGCACTCGCTTGTGCCCTGCTTGGAAAGGTCAACGACGTGCTTGTACAGCATATCCCTTTCCTGAGAGATCAACTCAAGGATTTCCGTCACCGAGCGACGACATTGTACTTCCAAGAAGCCAACCTTCCAGCTCGACTGAATCTTTTGGCAAGCATGTTGTGAACGATCAAGAACTGAGAGGCGATGCGACAATGTTCGCATATAACGAGCCAGCTCACCACCTGAAATTCCGATGACACTCTGAAGCTCAACGACAGAGTCAACCTGGACATTGGTTCGGGAGAGTTGCAGGTTGCGCTGGGTCTCTGCACGGCTTACTGACTGTACGGCAGCGTAGATCGGCTTGAGGGACTCGAATGCTTTCATCTGGCGTGCGGCTTCGTCAAAACAGTTCAACACCTCCTCCATCAAGTTCGCGCAAGCAGCCTGGAACTCACTATCACGGCGAAGAACCTCTTGCAGCTCAAATTGCGACGCGATTCCATCGGATGAGAATGCCGAACTAACGAGAGCGAGGGAGCCAGATCCTCGATTGGTACTCCAAGTGACTGCATTCTTCGTAAAGTGGAAATTCCCCGCGAGTCGAATAAGTCTTGCAATGCCTTCAAGAAGTGTATTCTTTGTGTCAACCGCAGATGGGGACACGACCAGCTCGTCCCCGACGATGGCGACCGACGCACTGATGGCTCCAGAATTGTCATCACGGCGGAGCTCCAGCGTGAGATGACGAATGCAGCCCAGCACCATCAAATACACGCTCTCGGTGAACATGTACTCCATCAGTCGCACGTATTTGTCCAAAAGTGACAAATCCGTTCGGGCAGTCTCAACTTGGTTTGCGAGAGATTTTCGATGACAACGAAGTGCTCGAATCGGTGCTGATTTCCACTTGGGGTTGACGGTGTGTACCTCGGTAGCTTCTGCAGAATAGAGTTCGTCCAACTGGGTTGATGGAATGGTGGATAGCTGGATGTCCCGTACCATGGTGTCCATCAACTGCAAAAGCTCCTCCTTCGCGTCGATCAACTTGGTCTCAGCTTCTGACAACTTCTCTCGGTGATGATCATGAAGCGATGAGAGTTGCACGGCACTGACGTGTTTGACCGGGAGTGTGAGCGCTCGAAGACGTTGAACCGTGCGGACGACCTCCAATGAAGAAAGGAGCGGAGGGGCAAACGCACGCCTAGCAAGTGGCAACGAGCGAGTGAGTCGTGTCTTAAAGTCGTTGAAAATCAGCTTGCGAGTCTCAAGTGACCACCAAACAAACACTTTGCGGAGCAAGAATTTCTGGAACAGGGGGATTTCAGCGAGCAGCAACGCAAACATCTTGCTCTCCATAACCCACTGCGTGATTGGAATTGCTTCACCGAACACTTCATTGGAGTGGCCACAAGAATGATGAACCAGAGCAGTTGACGACATGATGAAAAAGTCGCTCGACCCCTGCTGAGGCGTCTCCGGAATCCGCTCGAGATCATACGGCATGTACCGTTCAGTGTCGTCGCTGCGAGCGGGCGCGCCAAAAGACATTGATACACCGGTTGACGTCTTCGCATGCTCACTGCCGTTTGTGTCCGAGCGTCGTTTGAAATACAGGATGTCGTGAGCATGCTTTTCGTGCAAAAAGAACAACACCGCGTCTTCAACTGTCGTAACGCCTGATAGTCCGTCGTCATCATTGGACGTTGCTGGGTGCACGGAGGCGTGCACACGCTTGGACGAACTAAACCGCGCAACGAGTTTGTCGTAGAGTTCCTGATTGCGGGCTCGAAGTGACGCCAGAAATTCCCTACGAGGTGTATGCACGTCAGCACATAGAATTAGCAAATAGACACGACCGGTCTGCACCTGTCTGCAGTTCGTCTTCGCTTCGGTATAGTGGTCGACCTCTGCGACAACAACGCCACTCGCGGAACCACGCTGCGAGGGGTGGACACATCCGGGCTTTGGTTCTGCGATCGCACTGGCAGCTGCTTGGACGGCGTAATGCCATCGAAAATGCGCGGAGACTCGACGAGTTTGCGATGCGCGAGCGGGACATGCACCCGAGGGAACCACGGGTGACGTCCACGTCGACCGTGTGGCGTGGCTTTCGCCTCTCCAGGGGGCTGCGGCTCCACGAGCGTCGGTGCCGATGTTTCCTCCGACTGGAATAACACATTACGAACCATCAACTCATCGATAGGCCGATGCGGCCGTCGGGGCATCGTCGTGTCGGTCGGTAGCCGGATCGGCGTCGGCGTCGCGCTCTGCTGGATCTCATGTCGCGCCCGTTCGCGCGTGCGCGCCATCGCACCCATCGCGATCAGCGATGACGCATTTGCCTCCACTCGCTCCTCCGTCTCGCGGCGGCTCATCCCTTGCGTTGCTTACACGGCGACGCGCGGGGCCACCACCACCATCGTGCGCATGTG
This sequence comes from Pythium plurisporium, assembly GCA_023336035.1. Classification (NCBI taxonomy): domain Eukaryota; phylum Oomycota; class Peronosporomycetes; order Pythiales; family Pythiaceae; genus Pythium; species Pythium plurisporium. The sequence goes on from JAADVY010000181.1 coordinate 11,406, forward strand.
TCTCTTCCGTCGGATCGGATTTCCAGGAGCCTGGTGGGAAGCGTGCCGGTCACGCGGCGGTTCACGGTTCAGATGGAACCGTCGGTCGAGTCGAACCGTCCATCCCACGTCGAACGATCCAGACGCCCAGCTTCAACTTGCGTCGACAAGCATGCTTCCATCGTCCATACAATTGGCTAAAATACTGCACGAGCTTTGTTGCATGCATTCCAGCCAATCCGATCGCGTGTGGAAGCAGTCCCCGAACCAGCTTTTGTCCCGGCGTGGTGCGGCCGACGTGGCCGACGGATCTCTTCGCGCTTTTGATGGGGACGGGAATCAAACGTGTTCATTCGCCGAATCTCCGTCTCGCTCGCTCGACTGATCTCAGCATGTTCGCTCTCCGCACCGTCGCCCGCACGCGAGCGCCGCTCTCGCGCTCCTTCGCCGCCAAGGGTACGCAATGATGGATTCAACAGGATGCGAGCGACGAGATCTAACGTCCGGTGGTTAAACAGCCGAGTACGAGCATATCCTCACGGAGGTGCGCGGCAAGGTCGGCCTCATCACGCTCAATCGCCCCAAGGTGCGTGCGCGACTATGCCACCCGTTATTGTGTCTGGATGCTAAACGGCGTGGATGGCTCAGGCGCTCAATGCGCTCTGCAGCCCGCTCATCGAGGAGCTCAACGGCGCCGCCCACGCGTTTGATGCCGATGAGAACGTCGGCGCGATCGTAATCACGGGCAGCACCAAGGCCTTTGCCGGTAGGTGCAGATGATGCCCATCATGGCGATGTGCATCCGCTCACTTTTTTTTTTTTGGATTCACAGCCGGAGCTGACATTAAGGAGATGGCCAACAAGAGCTTTGTCGAGGCGTACAAGTCCAACATGTTCGCCAATTGGGGCGATGTGACCAAGGTCTCCAAGCCAGTGCGTTGCGCTTTCTATTGTGTAAAGTGCCTGTCGTCGAACGCATCGAAGCCTGACGATCGTCCAAACTGTGCCTCTAGGTGATCGCCGCTGTCAACGGCTACGCTCTCGGTGGTGGTTGTGAGCTTGCGATGCTTTGTGACATGATCATTGCTGGTGACAAGGCCATGTTCGGCCAGCCGGAGATCACGCTCGGCACCATCCCGGGCTGCGGTGGTACTCAGCGCCTCATCCGTGCTGTCGGCAAGTCGAAGGCAATGGAGATGATCCTCACCGGTAACATGATCAACGCCGAGCAGGCTGAACGTGACGGCCTCGTCGCGCGTGTGGTGCCTGCTGATCAGCTCGTCGATGAAGCCATCAAGACGGCCGAGAAGATTGCGTCGTTCTCGCAGCCAGTGGTCAAGATGGCCAAGGAGGCTGTCAACGCCGCGTACGAGCAGACGCTCCAGGAAGGTCTGAAGTACGAGAGCCGTCTGTTCTGGAGCTCGTTCGCCACCAAGGACCAGAAGGAGGGCATGGCTGCCTTCGTTGGCAAGCGCAAGGCCAACTTCACGCACGAATAAGTGTGCATGGAACACGTAGAGGGCTTTCTGCACGGATATGAACCTGGTGAATGTGTGTAGTATTGACGTGTGCAGAAAGCTCACTGCGGATATCGTACGCTAAACCTCGACATCAACAAGATTGACTCTTCGATTCAGTATTGAGTTCCAGTGGAACGCAGTCCCTGATGCGTTGTCTAGGCGCAAACTAGAGCCAATTTGTCCCGACTTACTACGGACGGTAGTACTTACCTGTCCCGACCAGGTTGTGGTCCTCTCACTCCGCTCTTTGCTTTCTTTGTCGTCTCTACCAACTCATCAACACCAAAACCATCATCGCTCGCCGAGCGGGATTGCTTAGATTTTGTCGGCCGTTGACCAGACTGCTTCGATCCATCGATCGAATGGACGACCCAATCTGGGATCTCCGAGCGTTTCAGATGGTCTATCTGGAGGTCCATCCCTGCACGCCGCTGGTCCCACTGGTCAACATAGAGAGCAAACTCACGAATCGCCTCCGTCAGATCGAGATCGAAGCCTGAGTCACTCGAAATCGAATTGTTCGGCACGTGGAAGCTGAGACCAATGAAGAGCCAGCTTGAAGGCGCATTGCCAGAGGTGTCGTCGTGAACTTGATAGAATCGAGCGAATGGATGCGTTTTCATATGAGGCACACTCTCGAGGCTGATAGTAGAGCACGTCGATCATGAGAACCATGCACAGACTGAATGTTCGAGAACGTCTTACCGTTGTAGCAGGTAACGGAGACGCGACTTGACCCAGCTAAACCATTTGGAAAAGCTGTCTGGATTCCGTGCGGTAATTTGAACTCGCAGAAAGTGCTTCGTCCTATTATATAAAACCAAGCAATCGGAGCATTAGTCGTGATCAGATCAATCAACATTGGCCTCGTGCTACAAGAAAATGAAGTCGTGGCTAGAGTGCGCAAAGATGGAGTCAGTTGTAACCTTTCGAAGAAGACGGGCTGAGCGAAAAGCGATCCCCACGCTGCTTTCTGCGCGAGGTGAAAGAGAGTTGCATGAGATCAATGAAATCCACATCAGTGCACACGATTCTCACCTTTGTCTCAATTTCAAGTGTTCGGGTTGCTCCTCTTCCGAGTTCTGTTTTGAGTATTCGTAGTGTTGTTTGAAGGACGTTGTACGAGGAGTTCATCGATGGATATGCCGGAGTGATGATCGGCATGAGATGAGTTCGGTCACGAGGATTTGTCATCGGATTCCACACCTGCAGTCAGTACAAAAGAGCAAGTCAGACGTGGTTAGAAGGCACGCATGCTTAGAGATCCGAGGCAGTACCGGGAGTCGCATGTTGGGTGGTGTCGCGACTACATCGAGAAGAACGGGGTTTGGCCATGCCCACAGGTGGAAAATGCGAAAGAACTTGGCGAGTAGCGTCGCGGGAAGTGCGTTCGGATACAGTTGGCAGATACGAGCGACCAGAATGGCCCAGTTCACTCCACCCAAAAAGCCAAGAACGTTCGAGTAAATCCCGCGGAGCTACACCAGCACAGTGATCAGCCACTCTGATCCTATCGACGCCATTGATTCGGAGCCCGCACCCTAGCCCAGTGCTTCACAGCGACGAGCGTAGTTCGAAACCGATCTTGATGAGGAACCAGCTGCAATATGCGCTCTGTCACACGTGCACCGTTGAGAGTGCGAGCCTACGTAATCACGTCAATTGTGCGCTCGTGCTATTGGTTACATGCGTCGAAGTTTAGCAGCTTACCGAAGTCTCATCTAGATCACGTAGGTAATGGTCTTCCAGAACGTCGATGTCGTTGGGGATTGACGGCAGCCGCAAAGAGACGAAGATGAGATCGATCGGTATACCGTCCATTTTCAGGTAAATCACGGGAACGTAGCTATCCGAAGTCATCGATGAGATCAGCCCCATCAAGGAGAGCAGTGGTCCATCGGTACACGTACGCATCGGCAATAACCTGAACGTGCTTGACACCGGCCGTCGCCTCGAGCAAGATCGGCACCTTTTGAAAGAAACTCGTCTTGGAGCAATGACGCGGTGCAATACAGAGCCTACAACCGTTCCCGTCAGTCGCCAATCAAACTCTCATATCGGTTCCTCGGGTCGTACGTGTCAATGTCTGCGTCTGGATGATGGACACCTAAACGATACGAACCGTAGGTCTTCACCACGAGCTGTTTCGTCGCCGCCTCGTCCTCGGCCATGCCTGCGAGACAGCCTTCGTGGAGCGCGTACTCGCGCAGCACATCCGTGAGCTTGCGAAGCACGGACTCGCGCACCTTGAGCTCGTCGCTCGTTTCGTACACTCGACAGGATCTACTCATACAGATTTCACTCTGGGTGAGCCACGGATCGAACGCGCAACTACGTCCATAGAGTCCCCACCCACCGGAGTGTCTCCTCCAGACTCGCTTGGAGCTTGACATCGTCCTCTGTTGGCCCCGCGAGCGACAGCGGTGGCGTGATTCCTGGTGAGCTGATACCCCCAACACACGACCGCATTGACGTGGGTTAACCGCATTGTGCCTCCTTCGCGAGCTTCTCGTCAGGGTCGCTTACCGTGGCGACGTCATGACGGCCCTCACTCAATGAGTCTGCGTTGGCGGTTGTGGTAGCGTGGGTCGTTCTCGACGCCACTAGAGAAATGTACTGTTTTACCGTGTCTTTAGTGCTGGTACATATTCTGCCAATGAGAATGCTTACTGGTACCGAGTGAGGTTGAGCTCATGGAAAAATTTGCTAGTACGCTCGATGGCGAGCCCCATTTCCGCCACGAGCTCTCGCGTCGCTCGTCCATGGACGGAAATGTACTGGGCAAGTGTGTCGACACAGTTTAGATCGTTCACGAGCGCGAGGTTGTAGCCCGTACCGCTGAGAAACGAGCCAGAGCGTGCGGCATCACCGATGACGATCACGTTGTCACCAAAGCACGAGGTCTCGAGGTACATTTCACGGATCTCAAACGGCTCCCACGTGACCTCGAACTCATTCGGTGGTGCGTCGAGCTGGTGCAATGCGGTGAGTTCTCGGAGGTGCTTGCGGAAGTACTGCTTCAGCATCTCGCCGTCGCCGTCGTCGTCCAATGCCCCCACAAACTGCGGGGGCAGCTGCACCGAGCAGAGCGAGTGGCGTCTCGTTTGAAAGTTGGCCACCAGAAAGTGGCGAAGTCGCGCTGACGAATAGTCACTGTCACGTGCATTGATCACCGTGTATGCGACCGGTCCGTAGTATTTCTCGATCATGAACATTGCGTACCATTGCGATACGGACGATCGCACCTCGCGTAGCTTGAGCTGTTGCTTCGCAATGGAGCGACGCGCACCTTCACAGTCGATGACCAAGCATGGGGATGAGATCCACTTTCCTTTGCTCGTTTGGACCTCAACGACAGAGTCTTTGGTTGGAGACAACTGGAGCTGAATGTCTCCGCAGTTGTAGACAATTTCGATGCCACGCTCTTGGCACAGCCTCGCCATTGTTTGCTCGAGCTCTGTAATTTTCACATTCTCAATGCCTAGCGCGCGCTGCTGAAAGTCGGCGACCATCTCCGGAGTCACATTCTGGAACGCAGAGACATTGCCTGTGGTCTCGTCGACGTCAAGTCCCAGTTCTTGGCACTTGTGCATCACTTCTCGCATCGAGCTGCCGAATGTGAAGCGCACATGGTCCTCCGGAGCATCTATAGGGATACGACCACTCGCCTTTAGCTCACGAACGAGCTTTTTAATTCCCTCACCGCGCGTGATAGCGCCCTCGCTGGGCACAGCGCCGCTGTGGTGGAACTCGTGTTGCCAGGCTTCGTACACGCCGAGCTGCCGCAGCCGACACACACCGAGATGGCCGAGCAAAATGTGGTTGTCTCGAGTGTGACGCGTGCGCTTCTCCAGCACTGTGACCTGCGAGATGCCGCTACGCACGAGCATCAGTGCCGCCGCCAGCCCCGAGAGACCCGCGCCGATCACCACGGCCGGCGCCATTTTCGTTTGAGCTTGCCAGAATGGATGCTGATCACCTTCTGGGTTGGTTGAAAGTAATCGACTCTAGCTCTTTTTTAGCTAATTAAACTCTCCCAAAACGATGATGACGTCATCTCGAAACTGGGTTGGAATATCTACTAATTTAGTGGTTTGGAGTCAGACTCAGAATCTGCGCCGGTTTGTCCCCGACTGCATGAGAACCATTGGCATCAACGCCTCGGCCGTGTAATCTCCTTCGCGGCTGGACCATGCGCGGCGCTCTACAGGGCGGCCTCTCGCTGGGCCAGACGGCCGTGACCAACTTTGGGCAGGCCGGCGGGCTCGTGGTGAATCCAACCGAGGACTATGACTATGAATACGTGCTTGACTGGTGCGTGTGGAGAAGAGACCTCGTCGAGCCGCCTCGTTGTTGGACTAATGCCCAGTGGTTTTGACCCTACAGCCAGCCGACAGCGCAGCAGGGCCCGCTCGCGCTTGCCCTTTCCGACTTCAAGGTCCAGTTGCGGAATCGTGAGACGCTCGGTCTTGAGTTTGAGGTGTGAACACACTGCATTTCCACTAACTTTCTCACTACCAAGGAATTGACGGATTACCGAATGGGGTGTCAGTTTGTAGCCCACGAGAGCACGATCAATGAGATCTGGACGTCGCAAGTGACGCCGTGGAACATCGCGACCTGCTCCAGTGATAAGACGGTCAAGTTCTGGGACCTGCGTGCGCGTGCGCCGACGATGGTCATCCCCGTGGGTCAAGAGGCATGGACGCTCTCGGTCGGCTGCGGCGACTCGCTCTTGCTCACGGGGACGAACGAGAAGGCGCACTTTTTCGACGTCCGCAACCAGAAGAAGCTCGGCTCGTACGGCGAGAGCCACATCGACGCCATCACGCGCGTGCGGTTCCACCCGACGAACCCGTCGTATGTTGTGACCGCGTCCGAGGACGGCGTCGTGTGTTTCTTTGACTGCCGTGTGCCTGTCGAAGACGACGCGCTGGAATCGATCATCAATGCCGAGAGCGCAGTCTCGAAGATCGGCTTCTTTGGCCCGAACGCGGAGCACATTTTCTGTCTCACGGGCACAGAGACGCTGGATCTGTGGAACCTCTGGACCGCAGAGCGCATCCACCACTACGAGACGCTTCGTGAGGACTGCGCGAACAACGGCGTGCCGACGGACTACCTTATCGACTGCGTGTACGACCAACAATCGACCGAGCTGTTCCTGCTCGCCGGTGACCACAACGGCACCGTTAATGTGCTCAACATCGGCGGCGGCAACGCGCAGCTGCGTCATGAAGCGACGCTTTCGGGAGGCCATAAAGCTTGTGTGCGAACGGCATACTACGACCCCGGGTGTGCGACTCTCTATACTGGAGGTGAAGACGCTCGTCTCTGCCGGTGGTCCAAGCCTGCTTCGACACCAAGTGCAACTGCAGCAAATATCGCAGCTGAGCCGCCAGTCGTGCGACGAGCCCACGATGCAGCCGGGCTCAAGAAGGCGCGCAAGTCGTCACGACCGTATTAGACCATCCAATACACATCTTTGATCCATTGTGGGCAGATGCATTCATGTACATCTCAGTTGGATGGATTGACTTTCAGCAGAAACGAGTTGCCAGGAATAGCCGACCTGAGCTATATTTGCTCCCGAAACGCTCGCTGCACATGGTTTCAATTGGCCAAGAGACACGATGCAGGTCGCGGCTCGCTATTCCTCCGGCGACTCGTCCAGATAGTAGCCTCGCGGGACTCTATCGTGGTCCACTCCAGCAAGAACGACTAGGCGTGAGAGGTAGAAGTCGACGGCGTAGTGAGGAGCCATGTCGATCATCATCAAGAAGGTGACCGACTTTTACAAGAAGGACGAGTGCAGCAAATACTATAAGCTCGGCAAGACACTTGGCACGTACGTACGAGCCTGTGGCGGCTGTCTAGGTGGTGTGCTCAAAGTCCTACAATCCCTGTTCTCCTCTGTGCAGCGGTAGTTTCGCGACCGTGAAGAGCGCGGTCAGCAAGGCGGACGGCTCACGATGGGCGGTCAAGTGCATCGACAAGGCCAGTCTCACTGCTGAAGACGAGGACGCGCTACGCATCGAAGTGGAAGTGCTGCAGATGGTCCACCACGAGAACATCGTGCAACTGAAGGAGGTGTTTGACTGCCAGAAGACCTTTTACATGGTCATGGAGGAGATGAGCGGAGGCGAACTCTTTGACCGTATTGTCGAGAAGGAAAAGTACTCGGAGAAGGAGGCGAGCTCCGTGGTCAAGAAGCTCGCGTGCGCACTTCAGTACTGCCACGAACTGGGCATTGCCCATCGCGATCTCAAGCCAGAGAACTTGCTCTACCAATCGTCTGAGGACTCGGCCCAGATCAAAATCGCCGACTTTGGTCTCGCCAAGCTCGTCAAGGGGGACTCGCTCATGCAGACTGCGTGTGGCACGCCTGGTTATGTCGCACCGGAGATCTTGGAAGGCAAGCCCTACGGCGCTGAGGTGGACCTGTGGAGTCTTGGAGTGATCGCCTACATCTTGCTCTGTGGGTTTCCCCCCTTCTACGATGAGAACAACGCCGCGCTGTTCGCCTCCATCAAGTCTGGCATCTTCGATTTCCCGTCGCCGTACTGGGACTGCGTTTCTGCCTCGGCCAAGGACCTCATCTCGCGACTGCTCGTGGTGGATCCGAAAAAACGGTTCACTGCCAAGCATGTGCTGGAGCACCCGTGGATCTCGGTGCGTAGTACTTGTTTTTCGCTGATGTTCTGCTAAACTAAAGGTCTGACGTGTCGTCGACACCAACATAGGATGTCCACAACGTGAGTGACCAGGCGTTGCCGCATTTCACGGCCGAGATGAAGCGCTACAACGCGCGTCGCCGCTTCCGCGCCGGCATCATGGCAGCCAAGACCATCAGTGCGCTCGCAGTAAAGAAGAAGCCGGACGCGGCTCCGGCCGGGGGCGCCGCCCACGACGTGATTGTCGAGGCCGAGCAAGTACTCGCGGCGTCGCCCGTGTCGCCTCCTGCAACGTTGACATCGACCGAGGTCCCCGCGCCAACCACGGCGACGCCGGCGACGTAGAGATGTTAATCAGCAGCAACGTGAGGATACATCGAAAGAACAACGGGCAGATTATAAGAGCTTTCATTTCCTTCGTATCGCTCGATGCTCATTTTCAAACATGTTTGCGATCTTCCGGTCCGCCATGAGGATGATTTGCATTCACTCACCCCATTGCTGGCGGACTTGGTAATAGTAGAGCGTAGCTAGCTGTATTTCGTCCAAAATCGCTACCAACTACTACTCCCAAAGCATCCCCACCGCCACCCGGTACTGGTGGCAATGGGGAGGACTCGAACATGCAAACATGAGCAAGAGTACACCGTCACACACACTTGAGCCACGCCGACGCGGGGGAAGCTCCTATAACTAATTCACGTTGAGGCGAGCGAATGAGTCCCAGGCGCTTCAACCACACCACACGGGGACCTTCGTTCGCGGAAACCGTGCCTTTCTGCTTACAAAGCACAGCCTCCACCCGGCGTGATGGCGAAGCTGTCGAAGCTCTTGCGTTCCGACGACTCCAACTCGGCGGCCTTCTGGCGAGCCTTGTAGATGAACGCGAATGCGGCACCAACAGCGGCAACACCGAAGACAGCAACGACAATCACACCGACCGGGGAAGTGGCCTCAGTACCGGACTTGACGTTGGCTTCAACAGTGTCACCACTCTTCTTGTTGTCGCCCACAGTGCGCACACCCGGAGCGGCATCGGTCGTCGTTTCACTGTCAGCGGTGGCATCGCTCGTCAAGTCAGCAACACCAGCCTCGTTCTCGGCGGTCGATTCACGCGTCTCGGTTTCGGCACTGCCCACGGTGTCGGCATCAGCACCGGCCTCGGCATCGCTCGAGCCCGATCCCTTGACAACGTCAACGTCACCAGCAACCGAACCACTGAGGCTGGATGTGGAGTTGTTCTTCTGCTCAGTCGGGGCAGCAGTGGTCGGGGCAGGCGTGGTCGGGGCCGGAGTCGTCGGGGCAGGCGTCGTGGGAGCCGGTGTCGTAGGAGCAGGCGTGGTCGGAGCAGGGGCCGGAGCCGGAGCCGGAGCAGGGTTGCCACCCGCGTTAAACTTCGACTGCGAGTTCGCCGTCACGATACCATAGGCGGCCTCGAAGCCACCCTTGTACGGGGTGTCAAACATCTGGAAGTAGAACTTCTTGTCGTCCGGAAGGAACGACGCCCACTGCTTGTAGGCCTGGAAGTACAGCGCAGCGCCATCCACCGAGCCGTAGTTGCCCTGGCCCGAGCCCGACGACGGCCAACCAGTCTCGGTCAGCATCAGCTTATCACGGATGCCTGCGAGGGGAGCCGAAAGACAGGCCTTCCACTGCGCATCGGTTTCCTTGATGGCGTTTTCGGCCTTGGTGTTCGGGTGGAAGAACGGGTGAATGTTCACACCACAGACATCACTCGCGGCAACAACCTCGGCCATACCGGGCGCCGGCTGGATGTAGTCGATCGATCGCTGCACGGTACCGACACGAACACTGCCCGGCACACGCGACTTGATATCGCGGATGATGCTGGCCGTGGCGCCGAGGCCGCCGGCGGCGTTCTCGTTACCGACAAAGATGTAGTCGACCTTGCCACTCTTGGCGGCCTTGACGGCGTTCTCGATCTGCTTCTGGTAGTTGCCATCGGCACCGTACGGGATGCCGAGCGCCGCACGGAGACCCGACGAGACGACGATATCGGCGAGATCAACACCAAAGTCGGTGATGTACGTGCGCACGTGGGAGAAGCCCTTGCTCTTGATGGTCTCCATGTCCTGACGGGCCGACGAGGCCGACATGCCGCCGTGGTTCGGGTCGTAGCACACACCGTCGGCGTTGGCGCGAGCGGCGATGCAGGCGACGAGCGCCGAGATCATCCATGTAGCAGTCTTCATGATGAGAGAGAGAGAGGGAGAAAGTACGCGAGTCGAGAGAGAGAAAAGTCGGTCGCGTGGGGAAGTCTTTAGCCGGTCAGCAAGATCTCCACGAAGCGGATTCCTCGGGAGCGTGCAGAAAGGTAAATGGCGAGTAGGGAGAAGGAGCCAGCGAGGCAGGGGAGAAGCAGGGGCGAGAGAGAGAGAGAGCGTCGATCAGGCCCCAGTATCACATGACAGAAGAGGTCTGTCGTCTGGTCGTGGCTCTACCAGCGCTTGTCCAGTAACAGGTGAGAACCATCTGTCGCCACGGCCGTTCGTTCGGCTGTCTGTGTGGGTGGTTGCGATTGGGGCTGTTGCCGCATCGTCCCCGAGCCCCGGTGCTGTTAGGCGGTGCAACTGGGTGCCACTCTGTTGGGTACGCCAGCAGACACGAAGGGGAGTTGCCCCAGCACAATGCCGCGATAGCACCGAACAGTCGGTTGTGATGGACCGTTTCTGCACGGCAGATCAACAATCCAGGGAATGGGCAGGAAAAAGAAGTCGGTTAGACGGCATTTAACTCAGTGGTCTAGCAGGCATGGATATGTGAATGTATACGATACCATGAGACATTGTACTGTGTTACGATGGTTGGCTTTGCTGCAACTAGTCAGTTCGTCTGATGTGGTCAGTCCACAATCGCACTTAGCACGAACCTAGCGGCGTGCCAAGTGGTCATGGCGATGATTTGTGTCCCTCTCAACCACATGCCCCGTGTATGGATATGGTGCTCGCGTGTCGGTGTGTCTTGTCGTGCATGCATGTGACCTCGTAACTCGTGCGTCGCAACTCACGCCACACGAATGCCGGCAGATGCGGCATCCTGCGCGGCTCGACTCAGGGGCCATGAATCATAACCAGCCGGATGGAGGCTTTTAACCGATCTGTGTCATTTCACGCCCCCATATTCTCGTGAGAGACACTCCTCCACATTACACATTTCACACATGAGCGAAAGCTCATGCAGTGTGCTCGATATCTTCATGGCGTTGATCGAAGAACTCCAACCAACGAGGTTGAAGAATAGGCTGCGACAGCCACGTTACCATCATAGTCGTAAGAGCACATGTGGATATCCTGAGGAAAAATCCGCCAAGAATGGACAAAATGCACGTCCAACTTGCACGGAAGCTCGCGAACGAGGTACAGTATGGCCGTGGTGAGGCCTGCAAACGAAGCTACCAGTAAGTGATACAGTATTTGTCTTCAAACGCATCTAACGAGTGCTGTTTTGGCCGGCACAATGGGTGTCAAGGCACTTGCCCTCCCCAAGCTGGCGACGTCACACAGAGGCACATCGTGCGACTGTCTCTTTGTTGACGGAGTGAGTCACGGGCCACCGATGAGTGGCGTCTGTGCCACGATTCGAGCCCAGCTTGAACACAACTCCATGATAACTATTAACATGACCCTGATGGAACCTGCACTCGGTTCTCATTGTATTATAGGTCGCGACCGCCAGACAGGTGTCAGGCAAAACTTGCTCGATCTCGATATGCATGCGGATCTTGAGAGGGTCGATACATATGGGCCGGATGATTTTGATACGCCACGCTTGGTGGACGTTGATGCACACTATGAGGGCCGCCTTGCGCAATGCTGCCATGGCGTTGGTTGACTAAGCTGGGACGAGGAGCGGACGACGGAGGGCTCACGGCATTGCTGTGCGGATGATAGCTAGTGTCGCCCGCAACGATCACAATGGGGAAATCCACCGATAGTCCCGTCCGCCACAAGAGGTCGCACTCAATGCCGATCCGGTATTCACAACTCAGAAAGTGGCCCACGGTCGTCGGATATCGAACTTTGCCAGCTATTGCTAGTTGCATGGGTCGCTCGAGAAGGTCCCCGGACCGTGGTCCCGGGCACTTGACTTGGGAGAGAAGTCTCGTACATTTCCTCGTCACGCCCGATGGGAGCTTAAGCGTGACATCTTGGTAAAGACGACACTTCACTTGCCGTACGCTGACACTGGATGTGTGATTGTTGACAAAGCAATCCACTCGCGCTGTCTCTCCAATCGTGAAAATGTTCTTGGGCATGGCTGCCGCGACGTGGCATGTACCGCGGTTCACCAAGTTCATGGCTCGGATTTTCTTCGAGATCGTTCGTTCCACAGCAGAGGTTCGCGTGGGTAGCTGCTCTTTGGCACGTACGATCAGGCTGAACTGCGCTTCTAAGTCCGTGACGAATCTTCCTTCGACTCGAATGCGGGCTTTGAGCGTATATTTGATCGTTGCGTGGAGACTGTCGACCGTGCCGAAGAGACCATCCGCGTCGAGCACGCCCGGTAGGTCCTCTCCGAGCAGATACTCGAATGGATACATGTACTCTCCTGGCATGTACGGATCTGGCAGTCCGGTTGTCATGATCTGCAAGACACACGCACATCGTTGGCTTCACGCGTTGAGCTGTCGTTTCTCATCCATGAGTACGTACATCGTGCTTGAGAAACTCATGATACTGCGAGTGGTGGTCACCGCCTTGCATCCACTGTGCGATTTCCTCACCGACAATCGAACAGGAGAGCGCTGAGCACGATACAATCCGTTAGTTTGTTGACGTCCACTCCTTCTACTCCTCTGTAGAGCTTACTGTCGCTGCGAATGGGCTCGCGCACGGTCACAAAGATTCGTCCAGTCACGAGATCGCCCCCGCGGTACACGGGGCGATCGACGACGATGCGCAGCAGACCTTTGACGCCGAGCTCACCGCCGAAAAGCCTCGCGGAGCGCACGATGCTCGGGTCGCGGTAGTCCATCGGGCCCAGCTCCGCGGTCGGTACCGACGCCGACGGGCGGGCTGGCCTGCGTGATCCAAAGCGCTTCAGGGTTGCTGCTTTCCACGACGCGGGGCAAGTGCAACAATGCGAATCCAGCGGCCGCTACACTAGACGTCTGCCTGTCTCTCCGTCCGGTGGGTCCGTTCCTGCCTGCGAGAGCCGACCACGACACAGAGAGAGAGAAGAGCGCGACGACAATGCTTGAGAGCGAAAGGCACGGAAATTGCGATGTGCCGTGGCGCGGAGAGTGTCTCTACACCGTAGTGCCCGACGGAAGGACGAACTCGGGGAACAGGCCGGTGCACAGTTCGAAGCGGCACGCCACTTTTCCTTCCACGTCCACCATCGCGCCTGTTGTTGTCCGCCGGAGGCCTGTCTCTTGCGCAATATGCGTAATGCTGCGGAATCCAAAAACCACTTGGGTGACTGGATTCTGTGACTGGACTGTGGGCTGAAAATATCCATAAACCACAACAGATTGTGGATATACACGAAAGAAATGGAGCTTTCGTGACATCTCTGCCTCCA
>JAADVY010000182.1:0-25117 GCA_023336035.1 Pythium plurisporium
CACACAGGACTCGGTGGACTTTCGTGCGATGTGCTTTTGCCACCAGAAGGTCATCTCCACGGCGTTTGTGTGTCCCGTTTGTCTCTCGCTCTTTTGCGAGTTTAAGCCGATCTGTTCGACCTGTGGCATTCGCAGCCGCATCCAGCCGACCAAGAAGATGCCACCGCTCAAGCGAGTCAAGCCGTCCGCATGAAGATCGAGACGTAATGCAGGTTCAGCCATCTCTGGGGTTGTCTCCATGACGATCTGAAGATCGAGCGATTCTCGAGCGATTCGGTCGCCACAAGAACAATCGCGAAAAGCTGAACGTATCCTTTTCAACCAATTGAATCACGTTTTCATGGATTATAGCGAATAGAGGTTGCGTTGTATGATGATGTTGTCTGGATTGGTTGATGTATCGCCCGAGGCGACCAGCTCAACTGATGGGGCAAACACCTCTTGGAGGTTGGCACAACGCAAAAGCACCCCACCCACGCATCACGGATCATGAGCAGGTACGGCCACACGCGACATCGCGAGGAGCAGAGGGACAGCTCGATCAAGTAAACCACTAACGCACTGTGTTGTTCGGGCCACGTAGGAAGACCATTGGGGAGGTGTTCCAGCACGCAAAGGCCGCCAAGAAGCCAGCATTCGTCACGTTCACGTGCTGCGGCTTCAAGACCAAGGCCGACACGGTCGACATCCTGCTCGGCCTGCAGCGCGGTGGCGCCGACATCATTGAGGTGTGCTTGTGAAAATTTCGAATGGGATCGCCACAGTCTGACTTCAGTGCGTTATTAGGTCGGCATTCCGTACTCAGACCCGCAGGCCGATGGGCCGACCATCCAGCGCGCGCACCAGATCGGTGTGGACCAGGGCATCACGCTCCGCGACGTGCTCGCGACCGTGAAGGATGCGCGTACCAAGGGCCTCGTGGTCCCAGTCGTGCTCATGGGCTACTACAACAACTTTCTCCAGTACGGCGAGAGCAAGATCTGCGTCGACGCGGCGGAGTGTACGTGGGATTTTTTTCCTGGAGTTAAGAAGCGCAGTATCTAATCACTTACGTACAGCGGGTGTGGACGGCTTCATCATCGTGGACTTGCCGCCGGAGGAAGCTGCGTACCTGAGCGGTGAGTCTGCCAAGAACGGCCTCTCGTACATCCCGCTTGTGTCGCCCACGACGACCGAGGCACGTATGAAGACCATTGGCTCAGTCGCACACGGCTTTGTGTACTGTGTGAGTCTGACGGGCGTCACAGGCGCGCGCTCGGAGTTGCCCGCGAACCTCGACGCGTTCATGGCCAAGAGTGCGTCCATCCCTCTAAATCCCCCTGCAATGGCAATAACCAGTGTACTCACGGTGTGTTTTTTCCTGCAGTCCGCAACCACATCTCGCACCCGCTCGCACTGGGCTTTGGGCTCTCGAGCCGCGAGCACTTTGTGCAGGCCGGCGCATTCGCGGACGGCGTGGTCATGGGCTCAAGCATCATCAAGGTGATCGAGGCCGCGCCCGATAACACGGCCGCGCGCGCCGCCGCCGTCGAGGCCTTCTGCAAAACAATTGTCCAGGACGCCTGAGCGCGCACATCGTTAGGACCGCCGTCCGGCATAGCCCCCCATAAGTTCTCCACTATACACTGAAAAGTCAGCCGAGGGAGTTGAATGCGGTCTCTCCATATTATTCTCCTGTTCCACATCGTACACTAGAGTGTTCGGACCATCTAGAAAAACTTTGGTCTTCCGCCCAGGCTTGTGTATATTCTTTATGTATCACATTTGATGACCGTCCTGGCCGACGTGCATTTTGGCCGAGTCGTCTCGACATGGTTCACTTGCGTGGGCGGCACGGGTTCGAGTCCCGCCGTCGCACGAGTTTCGTCTTGTGCATTTCTGTGTATAATTTGTCTGTCCGGATAAATCATCCGGATATTGGGGGTGGCCAAAACAGGGGGTTAAAACGCATTCTTCGAAGCCCAGCGTGTCTGTCCAATTAGACTAAAGGCAGGGTCAAAATGAATGCAATAGTACACTGGGTGTGGGAATAGAGGCCCCAGCGGGGTCACTACTCCTGCAACCTTCCCAGGCTCGCTCATCCGGGTGTCTGTCCTGCGCTTACCACAATCGCAGATTTCAGCCAATCGATGGGCTCACATGCTTCTTCTTTTTCTTTCTGACTGGCTGTAGACCCTCATGGGGTACTGTTCCACTATGTTTCGCGACGTCATTCAGCAGCTCTTCACCGAGGTGCAAGTTGCAATATCCGAGAGAACACAGCGAGCGTCGCACAATCCATTCACGGCGTCTCTCTCTCCTCACCGTCAATAGACGCCCCACCAATGGTTAGCTTCGTGGAGGCTATCGGCCGCGTCAAGTCCGTGGAGAGCTGCTCGCAGGGCAAGGGCAACGGCGCGCTCAAGCGCAGCCTCACACTCACCGACCTCATCGCGTACGGCGTCGGCTGCTCCGTTGGCGCCGGCGTGTACTCGCTCGTGGGGGTCGGCGCACAAATCGCGGGTCCCGGGATCTCCTTGTCGTTTCTCATCAGCGGCATCGCGTGTGTTTTCACGTCGCTCACGTACTCCGAGTTTGCTGCCCATGTACCGGTACGGAGCGACCTCGCTCACCGTTATTCCACGGATCACTGATTTTCTATGTGGTGTCGTGCGTTGCGGATAGATCACTGGCTCGGCCTACACGTTCGTGTATCTCACATTTGGCGAGCTCGCTGCATGGCTGATCGGCTGGAACCTGACGCTCGGCTACGGTATCTCGGCCGCGGGCATCGCTCGCAGTTGGGCATCCTATGCCGAATCGTTCTTGCACCAGTTCGGACTCCAAATCCCACACTGGCTGGTGCGCATGGAGCTGCTCGGGATGTCGTGCAGTGTATTGGCGATGCTGTTGGTCGTCGGGTGCACCTTCATCTTGCTGGCTGGCGTCCATGTGAGCAACTAGCCGCGGAATATGGTGTGCGTTTCTGTGTGGCTGACTTTTTATCTCCGATGCAATAGGAATCGGCCAAGTTCAATGCGTTTGTGACGATGCTCAACATCGCAGTGCTCCTGTTTGTGATTTCACTCGGCAGCACGCAAGTGGAAACGGCCAACTGGAAACCATTTGCCCCGGCTGGCTTTGATGGGATCATGACTGGCGCCGGCGTCGTCTTTTTCGCCTACTTGGGCTTCGATATGGTCGCATGCCTCGCCGAAGAAGTGATCGAACCGCAGCGTACATTGCCCAAGGGGATTATTGGCTCACTCTTGATCTCGATGACTATCTACGTCGGTGTCTCTCTGGTGGTGACAGGCATGGCACCAGTCAGTGTGCTTGGTCGTGACATCCCGCTGATCAACGCATTTTCCTACCACAACTTGGATTGGGCCGGGCGCATCGTATCGTTCGGTTCCATCTTTGGGCTCACGACAGCAGCGTTCACATGCCTTATGGGGCAACCACGGATCTTTTACCAAATGGCCAAGGATGGATTGCTACCCGACGTTTTCGCAAACTTGAACCGCAAGACCCAAGTGCCTGTGGCGAGCACGATCTTTACGGGTATTCTTGTTGGTGCCATCGCCTTCGTGTTTGATCTCGACTTCCTCGCCAACGTCATCTCATGCGGCACTCTTCAAGTCTTCACTTTCGTAAATGCCGGTGTCTTGCTACTCCGCATGAAGCCGACTCGTCACCAGAAGGGGACCGTCGCTGTGCGCGTCGTGATTTTCACAATCGCTGCGTTCGCTGTATCGTTCTCGTTAGTGCTCAAGTGGCACTGGACGCTTCAACTCTTGCTTGGTCTACTTCTGCTGGGGTCGTTTGGCTCGATTCAGTATCTTGACAAGCATCGGTGAGTCTACGCTCCTTCATCACCACCGGCCATGTCTTTTACTCAATGTTGTGCTACGACAGCATCGACTCATCAGGCTTCCAGTGTCCGTGGGTCCCTTTTGTCCCATGTGCTGGTATCGTCGCCAACATTTACATGATGGCGAGCCTCTCACACCAAGCTTGGTACGCTTCGCGTTGAATTCGTTTTCTCGAGTACTCATGCTCGGACGCTGACACTATCGGCGTTTGCTGTCTAGGCTGGGTGTGGGCATTTGGTTGTCGCTCGGGTTACTTGTGTATCTCTGTTATGGCATACGTCATAGCGCCCTGAACAGCTTCGCCGACCGGACTCCGCTGCTTTGAGTGAAGAGATCTCATCGTGTGTCTCTTCATTCGTCTACAGATCACCGAGATGGTGTATGATTGGTAGATAATGGGCATTTGTCACACTGTGCCCAATCAGAATGTTGCATCAAGTTTAGACGTGAAAGATGGGCTTCTGTTCTTGCCTGGAACTTCACAGGAGCACGACCATGGGGCGATGCCGCCGCACGCCACATGACCCGAAGTGTGATGATGTCGGTGGATTTCCCCTTCGTTATCTCCTCCCGATCAAGGCACGGTCTACGAATGACGAAGAGAACACCGTACCAAAAGTTGTGTTTCAAGATGATCACAAGGTCGACGAACTGGACGAATTGAATCTGTATAGACAGGCAGTGCCGCTGCTCCATCCGCAATCAACGGCAGCTGCACGCACAATCGGAAAGATACTGGGCGACACTAAGTTTGCAAGCCGAATCCTGCAGCGAAACCAACCGGGCAACGATGAAGGGATCGCATCGCCATCCATGCCAAACGCCGTACGTCGCCACCAATTCCACAAGACATGTGAAGACATGTTTTACGGATTTGACCCATCCACAAAGAAATCCAAGCAACTGCCGATGCACCGTGTGCGACTATTGCTGCATTTCTACGGTCTAGACATTGACGAAGTGCTGTATCGACAGTGGGAACAAGGTCTCCCGGCCAATTGTGCACACATCAACGTGGTCGATTTCATCCATGGATGTACTCAGTGGTTTCAGGAACAAGTTCTCATTACCCACTACGAAGAATGGCGACAACGACGTGCTGCCACCGGCTTGGTTCAATCTGCAGCTCTCGGAAAATGCCAGTCTGCTCCTCAGTTGCTTCATCCTTTCGATGAACTCGCACGCCAAAACGACGATGCACAGTCCTTCCCATACGAAGATTATGCTCGAAGCCCACCTGTAAGAATTAGTACCTTTCGTGACATGAGTCGGTCGGATCATACTAACAAAGCCTGCACAATATGTAGCGCCAGTACAAGACACAGGAAGAAGAATGCGTCAGCAAGAGCCAGGCTTTGATTAGTGCAACACAGCAACTTCGACGAAACAAGAAGATGCTCACACGCCTCAATTCATCACCAGCCATTTCCATCGACCCACAAGTTTCTTCGGCGTACATGGCAACGCACGATCGTCTTCACGGCGAGAAACTAGCCCGCCATATCCTGCAAAGGTGCGGTTCGCAGGCCCTCGCGCCATCAAATCGTCGCAAATCATCTGCGTCGATGACATTGGTTGCGTCAGCTGGTTCCCCTTTGAACGCTCACGGCAAAAAAGTAAGACAGGAAGCAGCGAAGAAGCTCGCTCGACAACAAAACAACGAGACGGCCAAAGCTTTCTCAGCGAGCATCGCAATGATATCGCGGCACGTGCACAATGAGGAGCTGCGCGACTTGCGCGAAGTGGCCTATGAGAAACAGCTAGCAATCGTGGATGAGCGCAAGCAGTTGCGGCGATTACAGCAAGCGCATTGCAAGGCACTGGCACAAGAGAAGACTCATCAGCAGATTCGAGACGTCATTGCGATGAAGACCATGGCGCAGGAAGAGACCGAGATGACTCGTCAGTATTTGCTGAGCCGCCAGCAGTTGCTGCGCCACGAGAAGCCACAATTCACGCTGTCTTCATCGACCAGTACATTGTTCCAGCAGCCACCTGAGATTCTCGCCGCTAAAGCAACAGCGAAGACGAATGCACAGAAAAAGCGACTCCAGCAAATGGAGCGCGAACACCTCGACCACATGCGGAGCATCCAGTTGATCGACTACGCGTACGACAAGAAACGCGCCGTCGAAGACGCAAATGAGCCCAAGGCAGACGCTGTACTCGTGGACCTGCAGGTTGAGAACCTTCCTCGTGCGCAAGAAATGGCATTGGCGACGCAGGAACTGTGGGGATCCATAGTTCAATCGTGCCAGGAGAACGGCGACTTAACACCGCTGATCCCGCCACCCAACTCGCCTCCGGCGGCGCTACGGTATTTTGGTTCCGTGCGACCAACGAGCTTCTTGCCTCCGTTCACAGCATCGACTGTCACGCATACTCCCGTCAGCAAAGTGCCCTAGATGACAAAACAAGTGAAGACAGATCAGTGTATGTACGGCATAAAAAGTGTGCGTTCTCTTCTAGTGGGCAAAGCCCTTGCCAGCCTTGAAGGCCTTCTTGGCGATAGTTTTCGGGTTGAAATTGCCTCGGCGATGCTGCTTCTTCCACTTCTGGCGACCGGCAGTGGACTTGCCGACACCAAAGTTGCCGTAGCTGATACGATCCTCGACTTCGACCTTCGCAGCCTTCTTCTTCGCGGGCTCATCATCGTCGCCCTCGATCTCCTCACCGTCATTCTCGCCCTCACCGTGGGTGAATGTGTGCAACGGGTCGTTGTCTATACGACGCTTACCATCGGCAGCGGCGCCCGCCCGAAGTCGCTTGTTGTGCTTCTTCTTCTTCTGCTGCGGTGCGGCAGCCTGAAGCGAGATCGGCACGAGGTAGTCCGGGATCGTCGCGAGATGCGGTTGAACACGAGCCGTACCGATGGCCTTGTCGTGCTGCAAGATGTTGAGATCGCGCGGGTTCTCTTCAAAGTGGGACGAGAGCTTGTCCGAGTTCAGGATCTCCTTCTTGACATCGGCAAGACGAGCCTCGCGAATCGCCACGCGCGTCACGGCACGACGCACATCCTCGACACGGTAGCGGAAGCAGTCAATCTCCTTGAGGTCAAAGGATAGTTCGGCTGGCTGCTTGAGCAAATCCTTAGAGGGCGTCATAATGGGCTGCTGGCTAGCCTGGATACGCGTTAGTGCTCGCTGCTCCTTGGGTTCCTCAGGCGAGATGAGCGAAAGCGCCGTGCCGTTCGCGCCACCACGTGCCGTACGACCGATGCGGTGCGTGTACGAGCGCACGCTCTTCGGGAACTCCACGTTTACGACAAAGTTGACGCCCCGGAAGTCAACACCACGCGACACACCGTAGGCTTCGTCACGACCACGCTTAGCGCCGCGGACTGGCTTCTTCGCCTTCTTCGTGTTGACGGCCTCGTTATCCGAATCGTTCTCAACAGGTTCCTCATCGTCGTTTTCATCCTCGTCGTCTTCATCGTCGTCGTCCATCTCGGCATCGGCATCCTCTTCCTCATCCTGCTCCGTGTTATCCGCATCCTCCTCCTCCTCGCTCTCGGCCTCAACTTCCTCCTCCTCTTCAACTTCGAGCTCCTCTTCTTCTTCATCGTCATCCTCAGCACTCGATTCTTCTTCTACCTCCTCTTCTTCATCATCTTCTTCGTCATCTTCACTCGCCTCACCGACGTCGCGGTCCACACTGTCGTCCGTTGCAATGAGATAATCGAACAGTCCGCGGTTGTACTCCTCAATGATGTGTTGGCGGGAGTTGTGCGGCAGCTCAGCGTTAAGCACAACACTCTTGATCAAGAACTGCTCAAAGAACAGCTTTAAGCGGTATGCCGAGTCGGTCGAGTTGACGAAAAAGATGATCTTGCCATGAATCACGCCGAGCTTGAGCAGAGCGTACAGCAGCAAGTCCTTGTCCTTCGACGAGATGGGTAGGAAGTACTGCTGCAGCTTGCCATCAGTCGCGCCTTCCTCGAGCTTCACGACGGCCGGGTTGTGGAGCACCGACTTCTTCAGCTTCTCGAGCTCGGGGCTCAGCGTTGCCGACATGCAGAACGTCTGGCAGGCCTTGGGCAGGTGGTTGTAGATATTGCGGATGTCCTCGCCGTAGCCGAACGAGAGCACGAGATCGGCTTCATCGATCACGACGGTCTGCACCGAATCCTTAAGCTTCAAGTTGCCGGCCTGCAAGTGCGCGACGAGCCGACCGGGCGTCGCGATCACCACGTCCGGCACGTCGCGCAGCAATGCCTGCTGTGCATTCATGCTCTGTCCACCGAGTCCGAGCAGCGTGACGACGTCGCGGCAGTAGTACATGAGTTCGCTCATGTGCTTGCGGGTCTGCTCGACGAGCTCCTTGGTGGGCACGAGCACGAGCGCCTTGATCGCGGGCTTGGCGGCCTGCGCACTCGATTGGTCCTGCTTGTGCTGCAAAATCTTATGGAGAAGCGGCAGCGCGAACGCCGCGGTCTTACCAGAGCCCGTACGCGCGCGCACGAGCAGATCCTTGCCCTGCATCGCCAGCGGGATGCAGTGCACCTGCACGAGCGTGGCGTAGACAAACTGCATCTTGGCCACGGCCTTGGAGAGGCGCGAGTCGAGCCCGAATTCGCAGGCCGCGAACGGCTGCTTCGCGTCCAGAAGGCGCTCGTTCACCTTGCCGCTCGCCGTCGCCGCCATTGTCGGTCGGTCCCAAGTGAGCGCGAGCTGCGAATGACGCCAAAGGACACCGTGCCAGTCAGTCAAAATGACTCGGAGCAGCTCCGCTTTGGTTGGTGGCCACCATGGCTCACAGTGCCACCTCGTAGCAATGCCATACCGGTAGTATTACCGGTTTATGCATCGTCCGCTCGTCCGCCAAGAGCGGACACCTCGTCCACTTTTACTGCGATATCATTGGTGAATAAGTAAAGCAACATTCGTGCAACCTGAATCTCTTCAGGAAACATCCATTCGGCGCGAAAACCCTTTCAAACGTTTGAAGTGAAAGGAACAGGAACGCGAACCGAGCAGAAGAAGAGCCGCCGTCCCTCGCTCCCCCCATTCTCTTCGCCGCTCCCACACACAACCAGAGCAAGGCCGAACATGACGTCACCCACGAGTGCACCGGTCGGCGACGCGTCGTCCACCAACGTGACGGTCGCCGTCCGCTGCCGTCCACTCAACGACCGCGAAAAGGCCGCCGGCCGACCGGCGGTCGTGGTCTGCAAGCCCAACACCAACGAGATCGCGATCGTCAAGCGCAAGTCGTACATGTTCGACAAGGTCTACGGCCAGTATTCGACCCAGAAGGACGTGTTCAAGGCCACGGTCAAGCCCGTGGTCGACGAGGCGCTCGCTGGGTACAACTGCACGGTGTTTGCCTATGGCCAGACGGGCACCGGCAAGACCCACACGATGCAGGGCGATCTCGCGCCCGACCATGAGATGGCTGGTATCATCCCGCGCTGTGTGCGGTACATCTTTGATGTGCTCCACGCGAACCACCAAGAGTACAGCGTCAAGGTCTCGTTCCTGCAGCTCTACAACGAAGAACTCAAGGACTTGCTCGCGCCGTCCGAGAACAAGAAGCTGCGATTGATGGAGGATGTCAAGCGCGGCGGGATCTATTGTCAAAACCTGCTTGAAGTCACGACCACGACAGCGTCCCACGTCTTTGAGCTGCTCGACACGGGCGTCAAGAACCGTATTACGTCCGAAACGCTCATGAACGAACACTCGAGCCGTTCGCATTCGATCTTCACGATTCGCATCCACAGCAAGGAGAACAACCCCGGAGGCGAAGACTTGCTGCGTATCGGTCAGCTGAATCTCGTGGATCTGGCTGGTTCAGAATGTATTGGCCGTTCCGGTGCAAAGAACGCTCGTGCGCGTGAAGCAGGCAACATCAACCAGAGTCTGCTCACACTTGGTCGCGTGATCACAGCGCTCGTTGACAACCACCCGCACGTGCCGTACCGGGACAGTAAACTGACGCGGCTGCTTCAGGAGTCGCTCGGTGGGCGAACAAAGACAACAATTATTGCCACGCTCGCACCTTGCGCAGATAGCATTGACGAGACGCTGAGTACGCTCGAGTATGCGTACCGCGCGAAGAACATCAAGAACAAACCCGAGATGAACCAGAAGATGACCAAGACGGGTCTTCTTAAGGAGTACGGAAATGAGATTGAGTCGCTACGAAACGCATTGCAAGCGGCCCGTGCCAAGGACGGTATTTTCCTGCCTCCAGCTCAATTCGCCGAGATGCAAGAGCGACTTGCCGGTCAATCCGCTCAAATCACAGAGTTAGAAGATGAGCTTGAAAATCGCTCCAAGGCGTGTAAGGAGCTGGAGGAGCAGGTGGATCTCCAAAGAGAAGAGATCACAACTATCAAGCGTGAGAAGGTTGCACTTGAAGCAACTCTCGCAGAGAAAGAAGCTGAGCTTGAGTTGACGAAGACCGACCTTGCACAGACTCGTGAAGATCTCGCTGAGACCCAGCGTGTGCTCAACCTATACCAAACCAATGAAGGTGTCCTTCTCAAGAGCGGTAAGACTGCCACGAAGCTATATCGCGAAAGTGAGCATCGCGTTGACTTGCTGCTCGAAAAGATTCGACAAAAGCAGCAAGTTGAGACAGCAAATCACGACTTAGCCAACACCTTCGCAGGCGCGGTTCAAGCACAGCTCAGTGCTTTCGAGGGCCGTCTGAGTGTGCACCAGCAGAAGCAAGGATCTTTGTTTGCTGCTGTCAACTGCGCCATGAATGAACTCCGAGAATCGCACAGCGTAGACGTGTCTACGCTGCTTAAGAATCTCCGTGATCTTGAAGCAGCTGTGAACGACCGTCAGAGAGAAACCGAGGCCGAGCTTCAGCGTGAGCTCGAGGAAGGAGAAGAAGACCAGAAGGTGTGGACCGAACTTAACTCGAAGAGGCAAACAGATATGCAAGAACGACTTGAGCACTTCATGACTGCCAGCAAACTCAGTGCCGAGCATTTGGTAGAGCATCTTACGGTGGCGAAGCGAACGCAACTCACTCACCTCAACGATATTTCTGCGAACGTATCGAAGTCTCGCGATGAAATGAGCGTGTTCCTGAAGGAGCAGAACACCAAGTTAGCTCAGCTAAAGACAACTCTGGACGGAAGCTTCCAGGAGCAAGCAGTTCAGCTTGCTCAGCACAAGCAAGCTCTCATTGATGCTCTTCGAGATGGCCAGGCACAGCAAAAGTCGAGGCTCGAAGCGATGAAGCAACAGCTTTCACAACTCATTGACGAGTCCATCTCTAATCACGCCAGCCGCATCGATGCTGACGTGGAAATGGTCGCGGTTCATGTCGAAACTCACCAAGATCATCTCAAACGTACCCAAGAGATCATGGCCCAAGAGATCGACATCACTACGAGCGGTATGGAAAAGGCGGAGACGCTTCAGCAGACGCAATTCGGCAAGTTCGAAAAGCGCGTTACGGAGGCAAGTGTTGACATTGAGACAATCTTGAACAAGCAAACCAATTACGTGCAGTCGCAAGAGCGTGAGCGACAGGTGTGGAGTGAAGAGACTTGTGGATTCGAGCAGCAACAGACTGAACAGTTTGTGCGGCAATTGGAGAGCCATCGTGCCAAGGGTGACGAGCGGTTGAAGATGCGCTCTGACAGCCAACAAGCGTTCATGAACACTCATGAGCAACTGCGAGTGGGACTTGTTCAGCAGACCGAATCGATCACAAGCGGACTGGAAAAACACGTGAGTGGTGTGAAACGAAAGTTCGATAATGTAGCTGAGAGCGCGACCGAAGTAGTGAGCGAGAGCAACAAGACGTCCCGCGACCAACGTGAGCAAGTCGTCGAGTTCATCAAGAAACGCCGTATCGATGCTCCTACCGGATCAACACCCGCGAAGGTTCTGCCCGACTTTCCGGCTTTCACAGCTACAGTTGTCGACGGTATCGCAGTTGAACATGTCGATGAGGCTACTGTTGGAGACGAGAACGCGGAGCCGGAGCAGGATCCCGCAGCTGATGATGAGGCGACCGATGTCTGTGTAGCGGATGATGCGAAGAACTCTCCTGTTTCGGAGGGATCAGAACAGTCGCCCACGGAAAGCGAAGCTCGATCATCTGTGTCGTCTCAGCCAGGTATTCCGGCACCGAAGCAATTGGCGAATACTCTTGTCCGCAAACGCCCCTTTAGTGCTGGACACAACCCGCATCGTCCGACTACTGCTAGTGGGCAATCGTCTTCGCTCGTCGCACCAACGAAGCGTTTCCGCGTGAAGAAAGCCCCGTTGAGCGAGACGACAAACAAGATGTGAGCTGAGCGAGTCAAACCCCATATGAGTAATGTAATTATTAGGAGACACAGAATCTCGGCGGCAAGAAGTAGTATAGCGATCGTGTAGGAGAATGCGGCCCAACGACAATGCGTTGTTTGTATTGTATCCATTCTTTTCCCAATACCACAAGCGTAGTCTCACGGATCTCCAGTCACGGCCATTGAGGCCACGACGAAAATGTTTATACCTTGCTGTAGTCCATCTTCGACTCGAGCTTCTTGACCTCAGCGAGCTTTCGTGCAGCCTTCATGAAGTCCTCCTCAACCACGTACTCACGGTCCGCGCGGATGGCAAACACACCGGCCTCCGTGCACACGTTTCGGATATCGGCGCCGTTGAAGCCGTCCGTGAGTTTCACGATCGACTCGTAGTCGATGTCTCCCTTCTTCGTGATCGGACCTGAGTGGATCTTGAGAATATCCATACGTGACGCCTCGTTGGGCAGCGGGATCTCAATCTTTCGGTCCAAACGGCCAGGACGAAGCAGTGCAGGGTCGAGAATATCCGGACGGTTCGTCGCCATGACCATCTTGACCTGGCCGAGCGAGTCGAAACCATCGAGCTGATTGAGCAGCTCCATGAGCGTACGCTGGATTTCTCGGTCTGCGGACGTGCCCTCGGAGAAACGAGAGCCACCGATTGCGTCGATCTCGTCCATGAAGATCACGCACGGCTGGTGGTCGCGCGCGTAGCCGAACATTTCTCGGATCACTCGAGCACTCTCACCAATGTATTTGTCGACAATAGCACTGGCCACAACCTTGAGGAACGTCGCATTGATATTGCAGGCGAGCGCACGCGCGAGCAGCGTCTTGCCCGTACCCGGTGGGCCGTAGAGTAGCACACCCTTGGGCGGTTTGATACCGACACGCACGAACAGCTCCGGGTTCGTGAGCGGCAACTCGATGACCTCACGCAATTCACGGATCTGTTCGTTCAGACCACCGATGCTGGAGAACGACACGTTGCCGGCGTCTTCGTTGAGCATGTGGTACACCGTCGGATCGACCTCACGTGGCAGCGCCCGCATGATCGTCAGCGTGGTCATGTCCAGCGCGACACGCGTGCCCGACTTGAGCTTGGCCTTGTCCACTTTCGTACGGCAACCGACCACGTAGCGCGGACCGCTCGACGCCTTGACGATGAAGCGGTCGTCATCGAGCTGACGTAGCACTTCCCCAATGATCTGACCCACGCTCTGCATTCACAAGATCTTCGGTGAGCATCCCCGCTCCCCATCTCACGCCACAGAGTCAGCGTCCATTTCCCCGTGCATACCTGAAGCGCCTTGAGGTCGTCTTCGGTTTTGTTGTACTCCTTCACGAGCGCCTTGACGTTGTCGCGCAGCGTCTTCACGCTACAGAGATCCGTTTAGTTCTTTCGCCCCCCACGCGTCCTCAACATTCGTTTAAGTACGATACGTACCGGCTCTCCATCTCGCGATGCTCGCGCACTTTGGCCTTGTAGGCCTGCAGCACCTGCGCGCGCTCCTCGTCCATCGCGTGGGCCGACATCTTCGTCTCGATCTCGGCTTCCCCAAGCTTCGCTTTCCGAACAAGGCTCCCCTCGGGAAAAGGATATGGGGCGGATCTTTCCGCTTACTACTACTATAGACGGTCTATATATCACAAATTACTCCTATACTACTTATTCTGTCTCTCATAGTATTTTGGTGGTGTTTGGGTGCGATAGGCGGCAAATTCGACGGACGGCAATCGGCAATGCGCATCTACCGCCACGTACCGGTCGCGTTCGCGCGCCATTTACGTGGCCCCCGCAGTGGCTCAGCCACTGTAAACTCGCTGAATGGATTGAGCGTATCTTTGCGGCTTGAACCAGCCGCCTCACGTAGTTTCTGGACGCATTGGGGCTCGGCAATCCAACCGAAGAGCTCGACGGATCGTGCCCCCGCATCAGTCGCACAGCAATCTGCGTTTTCCAAGTCCTCACCAGCGTTCTCGCTGCTGGAGACTTTGATCGAGCACTCAGATCAAGAATCACGGTCGTCGTTGTCGCACAGTACGCCACCTGCGATCGCGCACACAGAGCAGAAGGACGGGGACCACGGCGTGGAGACCACGAAACTACCGAGCATTGTCAAGCGGAACCGAACGCTCGAGAACGCAATCAAGAAGCGCAACTACCTAGATGCCACGAAGGCGTTGCAAGCGCTGCTGGAGCCGTGGGATCCTACGAGCCAAGCGTACCCCGTGTACGCACAGAGCTACAACCATCTCCTGTCGCAATGGAGCCAACTATGTGCAAAGCAAGCGCGCGTTGCCGGCGGAAAGCAAGTCGACTTGGCGCCTATGCTGGCGCTCTTGCGGGAGATGGTGTCGTGGAAGCGTGCGAGTTCGAGGAGCTTTAACACGGCGCTGGTCGCGTGTCAGCGGGTGGACGCATTGGACGCGGGTGAGGAAGTACTCGAGATGATGAAGCAATCGGGACGACCGCCGTCGGCGTTCTCGTACACGGTTATGATCAGCTGCTGCGCTCGACTCGCGCAAAAACACAGAGGTAGGCAAGATCTTTTCATCGCCGACGCCGAACGACTGTTCAACGAGCTCGTCGGAAGTGATTCAAGTGTATCGATCGAAGCGGTAAACGCGATGCTCTTCGCCTATCGGACGGGTCGTGGTCGCTCTTCGGCTGCTGTCCAGTTGATCGAGCGAGCGATCGATGATTGGGGTCTGCATCCTGATTCGAGCACGATCGCTACGCTTGTTATCTGCCTCCTGAAGGACAAGATCCCATTAGAAGGGGCGCGATGGATCGAGTACGCTCTAAAGCATTGCGTGCCTATGGACAACTCACTCATCGCAAGTGTCATGGACCAATGTCGTCGAGAGTCGCACTGGGACAAGCTCGACTCGTTGCGAATACAGTTGCAAGAGCGAGGTGTTGCGCAAAAAGATCCACACCTCAAGCAAGTCTTCAAGCACGGAAGATTGAAAGATCCACACAGTACAACTCTTTCCGGTAGCTTTATCCACTCGTCGACCAGCACGCCAAAGGAGCTGAAAACCAGCGCGACAATGTCCATCAAGGAAGTGAGTGAGCGTTTGTTGAGGGGCCAGCGGGTCATGATGTCGAAAGCTGAATGGACAGACATGTTCAAGCACGGCAAAATTGAAGAAGTGGACAAGCTCATGCGCTTGTTGTTCACGCCGGATTTGTTACCTCCCCACAAAGTGCCCCGTGCATTGCTAAACACCCTCTATCTTGTGGCTCTAGGGTCGGCTGGGCAATGGTGGCGCATCACTGGCGCACTGGACGAGATGATAGCGAAGACCCCGGGTGAAGTTCCCGTTACCTGCTTCAACGCTGGTATCCGTGGATGCACTCAGGCAGGTCGACTGCACGAAGCTCTTCTTATCAGAGATCGCATGGTCCAGAATGGAACCAAGCCCAATCGACAAACCTACGACACTCTAATCCAGTGCTGTGCACTGGTAGGCTCAGTGGAAACAGCCACCCGTTTGTTTCAAAAGATGGAGCGCTCCGGAATCAAGACGGCAGCCCCTGATCTCAACGCCGTCCTTAAGACGATCGCTACTGCCGTGCATCGACTGATTGAAGCGAGCCAAGATGAGTCTGCACAACTCGATGTGCCCGCATCCGACCTCAGCAATTTGGCCGTGTATGCTCTGCATTTCTTCCAAGACGTTACATCCAAGTACGAAGACATGGTGATCACTGAGGGCACTCTTATGCATCTTTTTCGCTCGTTCCTGGGGGCGGCCGAAGTGTTTGACGCTGTTGATTATCGAGAGTTCGAGGAATTCGCTAAGCACGAGGACGACTCTAGCGAGACGCGTGCTGAGTGGATACACTTATCGAATGCAATCCAGCAGCTTTGCCGAGAGGCCCCACTTCGTGTGGTGTCCCCACGAGTGATCAACATCGGAATCGACTTTTTTCAGCGACGAGGGGAGCCAGACAGTGCGTTCGAGTTGTTCAACACAATGATATCTCGTGGAATCACGCCTACGCCCGATTCGATTCGGCTTCTGTTCGCTGCTTGCTCCAGTGGAGAAGAAAATGCACAACTAGGCATTTTCTTCTTGGAGCATTTGATTGGAGATGCGAGTATCAAGGACAATAACAAGTTATCTCAAGCTGTTGCCAGCGAGGCCTTAAGTTGGGCTGGACGAATGCACACAACCGATAACGATGAGAGCTCCGCGCTCGTAGACATCGTGTATGAGAAACTGATGGCGTCTGGTCTGTTGAAGCGGGATGGCACTGTCTACCGTCGAGTCGTGGCCGTCTTCGGGAATGACGGGAACCTCGTGCAAGCTCAACGTATGGCGGAGCGAATGCTCTCAGAGACGGGAGGTATCTCTCTTGACGTCGCGAACCGTCTGCTCCAAGCGTGCTCAGTCGCAAGAACGCCGATAGCGGCACTCAAAACTCTTGCGTGGATCAGATCTCATGGACTTCAACCAGACCGAACGTCGTACAACAATGTGTTGAATGCAGTTCACCGCTTTCAAGAGCGTGAACGTCGTTTTGATCGGGATGTGACGGGCAATGGCGATGGAGCCGCGGAATTCGACGACGATTGGGAAGGCGATGACGGGAGCGACGACGAAGATGATCTGAATGAAGATGTTGATACGGCTACGGTCCAAGGACGTCACCGAGTCGAATTTGAGAAAACGCACGACCGACGCAGCCAACTCGAGACGGACTTCAACGGTGTGCTCGACAATTTGCTTGCGACAATGATGGAAGAACGGGTCTTCCCAGATGGGCGTACCTTCGAATATCTGATCAGTATTGCGTCGCGGCGTGGCGAATTGAGGCGTGTTTTTGAGCTATTCGACACGATCAAGGCTAATGCAATCCAGCAGCAGGTCAACGTGTCGGCGCTTCTGTGGGAAACGACTATTATGCTGTATCTAGACGCTTGCTCTGCGCTGGCTAACACGAATGCATCAGACGCCGCAAACCGAGTCGACGAGGTACGCTCACTTTTGTCGACCTGGTATCTCGAACGTGGTCAGCAACCATCAGCTGCAACGATTCATCGTCTCCTGCAGGCTTGCGATGCTTTGGGTCAGTGGCAAAACGCGGTTGCTGTGCTGAAAAATGTGCGCGAAGACTATGGCGTCACGCCCAACGTTGAGATGGTCACGACGGTCATGACGACATGCAACAATGCCGGACAGCACAAGGTAGCCGAGCAGATTTTCGTGACTATGGAGCAGCGTGGAAGTTCCGGAGAGAGGATTTATCCGACTGCAGCATGCTACGTGGAAGCGATCTATGCGGTCGAGCAGCAAGCGAAGTGGATCCAGGCATCGCAGTTGTTCATGGAGATGCAGAAGAAATGTGCCGCCGATGATCTCCGTCCAGCTCTTCTCCAACGCATCGCGTTGGGGCGATACGCCGAAGGACGCAAGCGGCCGGATTATTAAGGCGTTGCCAGAGCAAACGATTCTCGTGGTATCACCCACAAGAGCCATCACACGCGGTGGTAGAAGTTGTTCAGGCCGAGGGTATCATGCACGACTCATC
The DNA here is from genome assembly GCA_023336035.1 of Pythium plurisporium. Classification (NCBI taxonomy): domain Eukaryota; phylum Oomycota; class Peronosporomycetes; order Pythiales; family Pythiaceae; genus Pythium; species Pythium plurisporium. Next base: position 17,660 of record JAADVY010000182.1, read on the forward strand.
ACCACGCACGCACCTCCACCGGTCGTCTCCGAGGATGACGTGGGCAAGGGACCACGCTGGTACCCACACATCTGACCCCTCGTCATCCGGAGGCTGTGTGGTTGATCCCGTTGCTTATGCCACGCTTTGGAACGGTCTAGTCGGGCTGGCCCCAGTGATGATGCGACCGGCCACGGGCCCAAGAATGACTTCGACAATGGCCCCCTGAAAACTCGCTCTTAACTCCTCACTTCGCAAGCTGCTGGCTCACGCACCAACCTCGCATACCCCACTGTCCGTACTTGCCTCCCCCATGAAGACCTCGGCTTTCGTGCTCGCTCTTCTCTTCGCCGCGCCGTCCTTGTCGGTCGCCCACACGGACTTCACGTTCAACGACCTCCAGGGCCCCGTGGTCTCCGCTCAGCAGCCGGTCGCCGTGGCCCTGCCCGCGGCCAGCAACCCCCCTGCCGTTGCCGACGAGCGTGCGTTTGTCCTCGCCAACACATCGCTGTCGGCGGAAAACGAGCCGGACTTTGACCGCGCGATCGCCGGGAACGACGCTGGCGACGACGAGCGTGGCTTTGGCCGCGGGGTCGACGACGACGACGAGCCCGACGTCCTTGATGCTGACGGGCTCCCCATCTACCACTAAACGCACAGCCCTGTCGAGACATCGTCGATGGTAGTCTATGACGCAAATCCCACTTGGTGTTTTCTATCGTTCCCAATTTGCGATGCATACCATTGTTTGGAATTATATGAACGCCTAGTACCGGAATCAGTACGTCTCGAGCAGACCCATCTCTTCCTGGCGCGGCGTCGAGGGCACGGTCGTGCCAAAGCTGTCGGGCGAGAGATCGCCGGCGCCGCTGTCCCGCTTGCGTTGGGCCGCGGCCTCGTAGATCGACTGGTCGGACGCGTTCACGTGGAAAAACACGGCGCCCAATACAAGCACACCGGCGGCGATCGCAAACACAAAGTTCCAGTCGTTGGTGGCCGCGAGGATGCGGCCCGTGATCACATTCCCCAAGATGCCCGGGATGGTCGCGAACGTGTTGGACACGGCCATGACGTGGGCGGCGTTGCGCGGCCCAATGTCGATCATGTTGACCCAGTACCCGGACAGCGCGGCCCGCAGCAAAAACATCGTGAGGCAAAGCATCGCGATCGCCGAGGTCGCGTTGTGGGCGAACCGCATGAGGTAGAGACACAGCGCGGCACCGAGAAAGCCGACGGCATTGATGGCCTGTCGCACACGCAGCACGCGGTAGCCCTGTGCGACGAGCGCATCGCCGAGCCGGCCAAAGATGACGACACCAATGTATCCACACAAATACGGCAGTGCCGCCGTGAAGCCCTTGGTGCCCAAATCGATGTGGAGCGCCTGGCGAAAGTACTGCGGGATCCAGCCGAGCAGCACGTACCAGCCATAGTTCTGACACACGTGGGCCACGTACACGGCGTACGCGGCCCGCGACGTGAGCAGTACACGAAAATTGATCGACTCGACGGCCGCGCGGTCGGCGGCGCCATTCCGACGCGTCGGCGCACTGCTCGCGGGGCCGATCATCGCGTAGCCCTTGGCGGCCTGGCGCGCGGTCGAGCGGTTCGCGAGAATGAATGCGCGCTCCTCGGGCGAGATCCGAGGGTCCGTCTCGGGCAGGCTCTCGCCATAAATCGAGTAGACCAGCACCCACAAGAAGCTGAGCACGCCGAAAAACTCAAAGATCCGCGGCCAGCCAAACGACGCCATCAACGCCGGCGATACGATCATCGCGACGACGGTACCGAGATCGCTGCCGCCCGAGACGATCGCGACCAGTCGACTGCGTTCCTGGAGCGGGTACCACGCGCCCGCGATCTGGTGCATGCACGGGAAGAGAATGCCCTCGCCGAGTCCCATGCCGACCCGCACGAGAAACAGCGCCGTGAAATTGGCCGACACGACGATCGTCGAGAGATCAAACAGCGTCCAGATCACGACGCCACCGAGCAGCACATTCTTGGCGCCAAACCTGGCCGCGAGGAAGCCGCCCGGGAGCTGCGTGAAGAGGTAGCCGTAGAAAAACGCCGCGAGCACTTGGCCCTGCTCGCTCTTGTCGGCGACAAACGCCGGGATCGCGATGCCGATGTTGGTGCGGTCGGCGTAGCAGATCGTGGTGACACAGAGACAGAGCGCGGCGATCACGTAGCGACGCTTGAGCCACGCGTGGTCGTCGCCCAGTGCGAGCCGACCCATGGCGTCTAACGAAGTGGACGAAGCGGCAATGGGCGGATCGTCCCAACTCTCCATGGATGGCGTGCGCCGTCGCGGCGAGCCCAGCGCCATCATCGTGATCGACGGGGGGGGGGTTCTGATCCTCAACTCTCTTCCCCCCCTTCTTTCTTCAAAACGAAAAACCAGCTGGTTTCCGCATGAAAAGCGAATTACAACCAATCGAAAGGTGTTAAAGTTAGTTTTCAACCAATCGGAGCATCGTAGCTCTTCGTGCACAGACTGCAATCGTGGCGCATGTGTGCATGTGTGCAGCCTCCATGATGCTTACCACGTCAGGGGCATTGGACTGGACGATGATGTGTGGAAAATAGTGAGGGGCTGTGGCATAGGAGGACGGACATCGATGTCGTCGGTAGGATGGTGCGGCTCCGCTGCCAAATTTTCAGCAAAGGCGCGAATGAAACGACGCTTCTCCACGCTGGCATCTCATGATACTGTATTACTACAGTAGTATAGTATATCTGACCAAGCAGACAACGGCTTTGGGTCAATGGCGATGTGTATCCGCACTCCAGCTACGCGAGTGTATGAATGGGGTGGATGTAACACTGTGCGCTGGAGCATGGGGAATCCGCCGTGTCCTTGCTTGTTGCGATGGGATCGATAGACGCGCCTCCAGATTCAAGTGGCTTCGGACGCATCCAGATAGCCAAATTTGAACCAATAGGAACACACATGTAGCTATTATAATCCAATCACAGAAGTAGATATTTATGGCTACACTTGGGAGATGAGATCTCGCCTTGTGAGGTGGCAAGGAAAGCCGCTTGACTTGTAACCCCACCGACAGCAGCAACGCCACGTCACGCCTCACACACGAAGCCATAAATCATGACGACGACGACAGAGCCCTCCTCGCCGAGTTTCATTTGCGAGCTCACGGGTGTGCTTCGGGACCCGCAGTTCCATCGATGCCGTTTGCTTCTGCAGGAGCTGAGCGTGCTGCACCCGCACTTTCTACCCAAGATCCATGGCGTCGTCGAGACCGAGTACCTCGAGTACGTCAGTGCGCACGCGGCGATGCTCAATGCCGCACATCCGAGCGACAAGACCCGCGCGACGTCGCGACTGCGGCACCGCGCTGACCCGTTTGTGCTCGTGAACCAGCAGCGGTTTCTTGCAAACGAAGACGAGTTCATCGCGTACGTGATCGATCAAACACGTCTCTCGCGGTCAGAGATCCTCATCGCTGGTGCTTTTGGAGCCGGCGTGATCCATGATCCAGACGGCCACCACGCGGCTGTGGATGCCGAGGAGAGGCTCCAAGATCGCGCCGAGGCTGCCGCGAGCGAGGCCGTGTTCCGCTTCCGCCACGTTTCGGGCAACGAGTTCGCGTACTTGCTTTTCGAAGTCGACGGGATCACCTACCCTCGCGTCGAGATCGAGCTTTTCCACAAAGTGTGCCCCAAGACCTGCGCCAATTTTCTCGCCTTCTGTCAAGGAGAGGTACCGGACGTGAGCGACGAGAACCGCATGCTCGGGTACAAAGGCACACTTGTACACCGTGTCGTTGCTAGCGGCTGGATCCAAGCAGGGGACGCAACCGTGCGGGACGGCGAGGACACCCCAGCGAGCCGCGGTGACGGGCCACCACGTTCGCTGTACGGTCGAACGTTTCCAGACGAGAGCTTTGCAATCGCCCACGACCAGATCGGGATCGTGTCCATGGCGAACGACGGCGTCCCGCACACAAACGCGTCTCAATTCTTCATCACACTCGCACCAATGCCGTTGCTGAACCGTAAAAAAGTGGCGTTTGGTCGTGTGGTCTCGGGACTCACCACCATCCAGAAGCTCGCCAGTGTAGAGACTGAGAATGAGCGCCCGACCATTCCCTGTAAGATAGTGGATGCTGGGAAGATCGTCGATTAGTACAAAATGGGCGGGTCAAATTGATTATACTTTCCCTACGCACGGTGCAAAACATGCGTGTTCCTTCGTCTATTCAGGGGGCACTGGCGGTACACGCATTTGGCGGCGTCCCCACGGGTGTCGTCGTCGGTTGCGACGAGGTGTCAATGGTCACTGAAGTCGGAGCGGCCGTCTCCACGAGCTGCAAATCGTGCCGCAGTTGGCGGAGGTCGTCGAGGGATCGAATCTTGATAAAACGGATGCCCAACGCGTGGCTGACTTGCTCTTCCTCGGGCCCGTCTCCGATCGCAACAAACTCCACGTCGCTGTAACAGGATTGAGATGTGTACTTGGCCATGATCGTCTGAAAGCAGCGAAGCTTGTGAAGCTTGGAGGAGCTGTACACCGATTCAATGGGGAAATGCTTGTCGAGTCCGTAAATGAGGCATTTACAGAGCGCCGGCGAGAGCTGTGTGTTGGTGACCATCACGTTGATCATCTCGTCGTTCTGATTTGAAGCAGCCTCTGCGTCGACGCCAGGCGGCGTGAGTGGGGTTTGTGTGCGTGCGAGCAGATCACGCGCTTCGCTGATCCAGCCCATCGACAGCATGTCAATGGACGCGACCAGTGCCTGGCGAGCAATAAACCACTGACTAGAGGGGTCGTCCAAAAAGTCCACCTGTCCATCCCCACGCCGCTCGTAGATGGCTCGGATCCGAGCGTAGCGATCGGCAACCGCACGAATGCGGTCTGTCTCAGCTTCACCCAACTCGGAAACACACGAGATGTGGTCAATGTCGGCGTTGTGGAGATCACTGAAAAAGAAATGGCGCTCAAGCACCGCGAGCAGGTACGTCATCATCTGCTCGCCGAGCACGACGCTCGTGGCGAGATCCTTGTTGTGGGCGCGTGCAAAGTTGCCCGAGTAGAGCGACGCAAACAGCACGAGCGTCTCGTCGAGGTCCCAAATCAACACACGACGACGACGCCGCGTCGCGTGTCCACTCTCGGGTACGGCTGTGGCGGTCGCGAGATGGGGCTTGAGCTTGGCGACGAGTCCGCACTCCTCGTCACTCGGTGGTGGCATCTCGGCTCGTCGTGGCAGCCGCACAAGCGGATCCGAGGCCGTCGTGCGCTTGGGTTTCTTGGTCGGCGGCTGCTCGAGCGCGTGCTGCTCGTCGTGGAGCAACGCCTTCTGGATCGACTCCATCGCCTCGATGCCCATGGCCGCCGTGACCACGCAGCAGAGACTCACCCACACGACCGGCAGCATCACAAACTGCACGAGCAGGCGCTGCACGCGCGCGCGGACCGTGTGGCCGTCGAGGCCAAAGCGGAACGATGCCTGGGCCTGGGCATTCACATGGGCCGACGCCGACGCCGCGGCAAAAGCAAGCGAGCGCGTCATATCGGACCCGGACGAGCCTGGTGCCGTGGGCTTGATCGCTGTGCGCGGCGCGAGCGCGACGACGCGTCCGTCACCGGCGTCGCTGCTTCCGCGGCGACACATGGGCGATCGCGGACGCTTGGTTCCCTGTCGCGTCGAGGCCGTTGGGGTCGTCTCCACCACAGGGAGGCGAACGCTGACTGAGGAGGAGGAGGATGGGGACGGCTCTTCAAGGGGCTTGGACGCCACGTGCGGCCCGCCTCGAACCGCCCGGACGTGGTCGGTGGGAGGGGAAGACGGTGGAGTCGCGGTGGGACTCGGGGGCATCCTCGCAAGTGGGGCGGCCGAGGGTCCAGGTGCTGTGGGAGACGGAGCCGACGTGGGCGACGACGAGACGGAGCCACTCGCAGTACAGGGGGGATGACGCCGTCGTCGTCGTGCTGGTGCCCGCATGTTCCCGCCTGCTTCCAGTCGACGGCGTGACGAGCCGCGACGGCGTGGGCAGTTCCACGCCGACTGCGAAACGTGACGCACCGAACGTCACAACGCCCAAAAGCAATCAGCTGGTGACAAAGCAGAAATAGGCCAGGTCACACCACTATAGAAACCTCTTGATAAGGACCTAGACCGTTGTGACTTGGACTGTGGAAAGTGCGTTCGTTGAGATAGCCTGTCGGTAAGGAGAGGCGAAGTACATCTCATATTGTGGACCGTTTCAGTCAAGAAACCCTAAATAAGGACGTGGATCCTAGTTCTAGTGGCCGCGTCATTCATCGTGGATCTGTTCGAAAAACACACACGAGATCAGTCTGCATGAAGCTGAAGCCACTTGCGTAGGCGAGCTGTGTCCACAAACGGAGGTCTCGTCACGCTTCCACGGTTCGGTGGAGACGCGAGATTCGGCTCCAACGTGGGACACGCACTTGCGTTTCAAATTGGGACACGTGCCACGTACCGCGTGGGCCAGCGCCGTCCATTCCGTGAGCGTCGCAGGCAGATTCGCGCCGTCCCCCCCGCCGTTGGGCACGTCCCTGTTGAGAACGTACATGCACATCCACCCGTTAGACGGTCCCCTCGCAAGATTCACCAATGCAGGAGCAGTTGTGTACCAGACTGTGAGCTCGTCAAAGTGGTTGTCGACCTCCCAGATTCGACCTTCGTCGTCCTCGTGGGTCATTCCGGCGTCTTCCAGCACGAGGCCTACCGGTACAATGATCATTGAGGATTGCAGGAGGTGTCAGCGATCCATACTCACTCCCAAACCACTGCGCAAGCGCACCTTGCATGCCCATATCCTTGAGCGACACGCGCGTCCCGCGCAGCTGCACGCCACGGAACTCGGCGCGCCACGTCGCCTTGTCGCTTTGTTCGTCCTGCTCGGGCCGGAAGTAGCTCTTGATCGCAGCTACGCCGTCATGGTGGATGTGGCACGGTAGCGAGTGGACACTCTCGTCCGCCGGTGGCAACGGGCACCGCGTGAGGCACACGCGCACGGGCCGCTGCTGCGCGTCGTCGCCCATCGGTCTCCTTTGGTCTGTTGGAATGCGCTTTTCAGCGCCAAATGGCGGGAACAAAGAATACCGTCAATCCCGCATTACAGCATACTGTAGTTGACAAATCCTGTCATTGAAGGTGATCGATTCGTTCGACGGTTTGACCACTAAGCAACGAAAAAGGGTCGAGAAGGAGAAATGGTATGTATGGTGGATGATGCGTGCTGTCGCTTGGGAAACTGAGCGACTTGATCTGTGTATAAGTAGTCGGAGAACGCGTACCAGAAACGCGATGACGCGAGCGCACGGCTCGGGCAGAAGCTGCTCCAGGGGTGGACGATGCTCGCGGCGCACTGCCCCAGCGACGACTGCTTCACGCCGCTGATGCGCGACCGCGAGGGCAAGATGTTCTGTGTGGGCTGCGATCAGTTTGTGATCACGGAGGAAGAGGCCAAGAGACAACAAGAAGA
>JAADVY010000183.1:0-25009 GCA_023336035.1 Pythium plurisporium
CCCTCGCCTACAAGGCACATGATTTCATGCATTGAGATGCGGGTAAAGTGGCGTCGAGCTGGTGCATCATTGGCAGATTGAGACTCAGCTGAAGTCCCTTTCTATCATTGCTTTACTGTGACATCTAATAGCCTACCTTAAAAAGAATGAACATCTATGACGTCTAGTGAAATACACTCTCGTTATTGATACGAGTACCGTATCCAATGTTCACCAACTCCACACAGGTAACCTCTGAGATTTTGATTAAAAAAAAACCTGTTAAAACGGATAAAAAGTCTTGGATAGCTTATTACCTCGGTAAGATTGTCTACGGAATATAACATTACCAGGAAAGAATGACATAAACTGTCGCGATAGCTTATCATAGCTTTCTGGGACAAGATAATCCGGTCAGGGCTGAAGTACTCCTTCGGAGCACTACCAGAAATCTGTTGGCAGGGACTGATTAGAGATGGCTTCACCTAGTGGTTTTCCACCAATTAGATCGTGTGAAGATGGACCATCCAAGCTATCATTCCAAGTCAGAATGACTGCCGTGGTGGATTTCATCAAGCTCTGACACGAACTTCGATTGTCTTCGCTTACAACGTCTTTCTCCCCTCTGCAATGACAGCACCGCAAAGGACTCTCGCTGCTGCACGACCCATCGTCGCCACGCGCAAAGACCCAGCAAGCCAACGAGTAGCGTCAGCACCAAAAGACGCGTCACGTCGTCGTTGGCGTGGCTCTCGCGGCGTTGATTTGCGCGGTTGGTGCTCTCCTCGTGATCTATCGAGGAGCTCAAACACCATGGGAACCCTCATTAGCGACGTTCGAGAGTGGGGTACCATTCGCCCAGGTCGTCGATGGCTACCGAGCGACCCACGACTTCGACGGAGTTGGCCAAGTCCGCATCAATGGGAGCGTCGTCTACGAGCTTACAAGTGGTGTGGCCGACGAAGAGTTCGACGTATCGATGACCCAGGAGAGCATCTTCCCTGTGAACATCAACTCCAAGCTCTTTGTGTCCGTATCGCTGTATCAACTCCAAGAGCGTGGGTTTGGGAACCTGTCTGAACACGTAGACCAGTACTTGGACCAACACGACTTTGCGAACTTTGGGTTCCCGAACCAGACACATTGGTGTCCACGGGTTCGTGGTGCATGGCGTGAATCGGATTGTGAATTAATCACGTTCGTGCAGTTGATGCATATGGGCTCAGGAATAGGTGATTCAATCACTTGTGACAACGTGGATGTGACCGACTGCCATTCGTCGGTGGAGAATCTCGCGTATTTTCGGGGGTCGCTAATCGCTCATGTCGGTATCTTTATCAACTACCCGCTTGTCTTCAAGCCTGGCACCAACTATTCCTACTCGAACCCAAACTACATCTCGCTGAGCTATATGGTCGAGAAGATCAGCGGCGTTCGACTGGAGAAGTACTTCCGGAACGAGATTGCGGACAAGATCGGGTTGAAACACACGTACTTCGATCCGTACTCGGGTGGTCTTGACATTCGCAAAGGTTTTCTATTTGACCGTCGTGGAACGGCATCGAAAGTGCTGAGTGCCGAGTCGATCCGTATGATCTTCAATCGTACCAACCCCTTCAACCCAGTGTATGGTCAAGGTATTGCCGTGTCATCGTTGCGTCAGGACGGCTGACCGAGTGCGCTCACGTACTGCGGGGGTATGAAGTGCTGTGGGACATGTCTCGAGATTATGTTTCCGGAGAACCGCTCCGATGCGTCGGTCGTTGGTGGTGCGTTCAGTAGCCACTTTCACTATACCTTTGCTGACCAAGCGGCGTTTGAGGCGTTCCGTCCGAGCACATTCGTCATCGCACCGATCTTCAATGCCACCAATTTTGACGATGGCGGCCCGGCGTTCTTGCGCGCGGCACTGGAGAAAGCGTACAATGATATGGCACAGTTAGCGGTTGCGACCAGGTGGAGGTTGCGTCGATGGCGGCACCGGTACATGACGCCACGCATTCTCAAAGTCGAATCAAGTCTGGAGTGACGAGTTGCATCAACCCTCTTGGTCGGTGGTCGTAATGTGCGTTTGCTTTTGAATTCTCTCTCAGCGTCGGAACACGGCACAGGCGACGTACGCGAGCAACGCGCCCGATTTGTCTCGTGAAATACCAGCATCCGTGACCAGGTACAGCAAATCAAGACCCCGACAAGCAGAGAGCTGTCACCATTTTACAGCACCCACGATCCAACAGTATCCCTCGTTGCTTCCCGTTGAAATAATACTGGCTCTCTTAGAAGATTTCTCCGAGTTCGCGTCGACTTGTGCCATCCGTTTTGCCCATGATCCAACTCTAGCCGAGCAGCCATCATTCCCGACCTTCCATCGAGCAGAATGACTGCTGTGTGAACCCACGAGAATGCATGGTGTCGGAGCCATGTCACGGCCCCAGTAATAATGACCAGGCCGACAACTCCTCAGTTCCAAACTTTCAACCGCCTCAACACGTATCTTCGTTCTCAATCGTGATGGCAACCAGTGAGGGACTTCCGCTGCTGCAGCGTCCCGCATCGCCACACACAAAGACCCACCAAGCCAGCAAGCACCGCCAACACCAGAGGAAGCGTCGCATCATCATCGGAGCAGCTCTCGTGACGATGATTCTCACGGTTGCTGCTCTATTCGCGACATATCGAGGAACACTTGCGCCATGGGGACCTTCTCCGACAGTCCTCGCGAGTGCCAAGCCATTCGCCAACGTGGTTGACATCTACCGTGCGACCCACGACTTTGACGGCGTTGTCCAAGTTCGCATCAATGGAAGTGTCGTCTACGAGCTCGCGAGTGGTGCGGCCGACGAAGAATTCGATGTGCCCATGACCCAGGAGAGTATCTTCCCAGTGGGCAGCAACTCCAAGCTCTTTGTGTCTGTAATGCTGTACCAGCTTCAAGAGCGTGGCCTCGTCAACCTCTCGCAGCCGGTGAACCAGTACTTGGACCAGCACGACTTTACGAACTTTGGGTTCCCGAACCAGCCGCATTGGTGTCCGCGCGTACGCGGGGCTTCGCCTGATTCGCCTTGTGAGAACATCACGTTTGTACAACTCATGCACATGGGATCAGGAATGGGCGACTCCATTGGTTGTGACAATGTGGATGCAGCCCACTGCTACAATACGGCGGAGAACCTCGCGTATTTTCGGGGGTCGCTTGGCGCCCACGTCGGTGTCTATATCAACGACCCGCTCGTCTTCAAGCCCGACACCAACTATTCCTACTCGAACCCAAACTACATCTTGCTGAGCTACATGGTCGAGAAGATCAGCGGTGTTCCGTTGGAGAAGTACCTCCAAACCGAGATTGCAGACAAGATCGGGTTGAAACACACGTACTTTGACCCATACTCGGGTGGCCTTGGCATTCGGAAAGGCTACGTGCAGCAGTATATTCACTACTATGCTCAGCCGTCGTCTGATGTCAAGGGAGCGCGACTCGCGACGGGTACATGCAGTCCGTACACCAACAGCGGAGCCGCCGCTGGCTCTGGCGGATTCCGTTCTACGATTTCCGACATGCAGCGGTGGTACCTCGATCTGTTTGACCGCCGTGGTACTGCTTCCAAAGTGCTGAGTGCCGAGTCGATCCAAATGATCGTCGAGCGTACGAACCCCTTCGAACCGGCATACGCTCAGGGAATTGCCGTGTTGTCGTTGCGTCAGGACGGTTGGCCGAGTGAGCTCGCGTACTGTGGAGGGATGAAATGCTGTGTGACGTGTCTCGCGATGTTGTTCCCGGAGAATCGTTCCGATGCGTCGGTCGTCGTTGGCGCATTCAGCAACCATTTCCACTTTGGCTTTGCTCATCGCGCAGCATTTGACGCATTCCGTCCGACTGGATTCAACATTTTACCGCCTGCGGATGCGACCAATGCCGACGATGGAGGCGCGAGCTTCTTGTATAGTGCACTTGCAAAGGCGTACAACGACCTTGCCTAGCTGCTTGGGTCTAGCACGTGGGCAATTGTGCTGGCTCAAGGGACGCTCAGATAAACGCAGCTCTGGGCTGTGAGGCAATCATAGATGTTGAGGGTACTGTGTGCGTGTGCCTCTATTATCCTGTTGGCGTTGTGCTCGTGATCACCGGTTCTCTTCGGCGATCAGCTGGGAGAGGAACTCGTCATAGTCAATGGTACCGGAGCCATCCGCGTCCAAACTCGTCAGCAGCACGGCGGCTTCGTCACTCGAGAAGCCGAGATCCGTGACGAGGCTCTCAAACTGATGCGGCTCGAGCGAGCCGTTCCGTGCAGCGTCATATCGGCGGAATGTGGACTGCACGGTGCCGTGCGTGGCCAAGATACGCTCCAGCAACGTCTTCTTTAGTGTCTCTGGTGAGGGCCTACGCGAGGATTTGGTGGCTTTTCGTGACGGCGAGGACCGCGTAGAGATGGTGGTGGTGGTTGGAGTCCGTGAAGCGTGGGCGGCGGTTTTCTTCCCATTGCTACCACCCGCACCGGTGTCTGTAAAGGCTGCGAGTCCCGAGATGAACTCGCGGTAGTCAATGTACCCGGACACGTCGCGGTCCAAGTGGCGGATCACCTTGCGGATCTCGGGCTCTGGAAACTTGTACGACTTGAGCACGCGTCGAAACTCGTTATACTCGAGTCGCCCGTTGCCGTTGAGATCAAATTTGCCAAATGCCTGTCGCATGTCCCGTGCATGCCGCAAGATGCGGTCCGCGAGCTCCCGCTCGATCTCCAGTACGGACTGCAGCTCGTCGCCGTCGAGCTGCTCGCCGTCATTCGTGTATTGCGTGTTGACGCTCACGTCCGTGCAGCGAAGCGGATTGAAAACCGTGCTGAACTCGTGGAAATCGATCGTTCCCGAGCCGTCGAGGTCGAGTCGGCGGATCAGCCGCTCGATGTCGTCTGCCTGCACGATCCCGTACCGCTTCATGCAGTGCGAGAACTCGTCGTGGTCCAGCGTGCCGTTTCCATCTTGGTCGTACTCGGCGAACGCGGCCTCGATCGTCGCGTGGCAGCTAAGTGCTCGCTTGATCCACTTGAGCTCGAGCTCGCGCAGCCGCGCGGCCTGCGATCCTCGTCGCTTGCTCTCGTCCACTTGGCGTGTGCCTATCGGCGAGAGCGACTGCTTTCGTGGTGGTTTACCGTTTGACTTGGGCACGCGTGCCTCATGGAAAAGTGCTGCGAATTCGTCGTAGTCGATCGCCCCCGAGCCGTCGACATCAAGTCGACGGATCATCGAGGCGATGTCGTCGTCTCGCGTGATCCCGTACGTGCGCATCAGCTGCCGGAACTCGTCGTGGTCTAGTTCACCACTCGCGTCGGTATCGAACTGATCAAACGCTGCACGCACGGACCCGTGGGCATCCAGTGCCTGTTTGATCCACTGCTCCTCGAGCAAACGCAGCCGCGCGGCACTGGTCGCAGCCTGATCCGCGACCAGACCTCTCGCTGGTCGTGGCTGTGGTATATTTGCCTTTGTACTTTGCGACATTTTCTTGGATTTGGTTGCTAGCTTCTTTCCGGGCAATGGCTTGAACACGGCGAGGAACTCGTCGAGACTGACTGTGCCCGAATGGTCCGCGTCCACTTGTGTGAGCAGCGCACGCACGTTGCGATCGTCAGAGATGCCGTACTGACCCATGAGATCCCGGAATTGTTCGTAGTCGAGCTGTCCGCGCCCCTGATGGTCGTGTTCCAGAAACGCGTCCTGCAGCGAGCTGTGGCGCTCGAGCACCTCGTCGACCCAGACCTGTTTCAGCTCACGCAGCGCCGCTGACTCTTTTGCTCGCTTGATGTCACTAGACGGTTTCGTTGCCGTGGGCTGGAGCTGAAAGCGAGCGAGGAACTCGGTCAGGCTGATCCTCCCGCTGCTGTCAGTGTCCAACGACGCGATCAAATCGTTGATCGTACCCTCATCGTGCACGCCGTAGTGCTTCATGAATCGACGGAACTCGTGATGGTCCAGCTCGCCGCTGCCATCGCTGTCGTGCTGGCGGAACGCGTCCTCCAGCGACCGGTAATCCTGCATGATCCGTGAGACAAGAGCCGTTTCCACCGGAGCCCGACGGGTCGAGGCCTTTTCTCGCGGCTTTGAAGCAGGCGACGTCTTGTTCAGCTTCCACCCGCGCGTCTGCACGACAGACTTGAACGTCTCCAAGTCGATCCCTCGTCGAGACCCCACGCTATGGCCGTCGAGCTGCTTGATGACCTGCAGGACGTCCGCCTCAGCAAAGCCGTGGTCCCGCATCAGCTGGCTGAATTCGCTATAGTCGAGCTGGCCACGACGGTCGAGATCGTACCGACTGAACACAATCGCCAACGGGTCCCGCTCGTCTACCGTCCGCTCGGGTGCTTCGTGTCGCGGTGCTTTCCTCTCTTGTGGGCCAAGCATCGACGCAAACTCATCAAACTCGACCTGGTTCGAGCCGTCCTCGTCGAGTACGAGCATGAGCGCGTCGAGATCGCGAGGCGAGAGCTTGATGCCCAGCCCGACGAGGAACCCGGAGAATTCCTGGTAGTCTAATGCACCGCTGCCGTCCGCGTCGAAATGCACGAACTCTTCCCGTAACCCTCGCAGGCCCCCACGGTCTTCCACAACCGCTTCCAGTCGTTCCCGCACCACCGACAACAAGTAGGCTCCATGGCGTCGCTGTCGCTCGTCCTCATTCTCCGGGGGACGCTGAGCAGCCACTCCGGCGTGGCCACTCGGTCGATAGAACAGCAAGCCGCTCGCGAACTCGTCATAGTCGATCGTACCAGAGAAATCCCTGTCCAGAAACTCGATCGTGAGGCTCGTCTCGTCCGCCGTGAACTGGTACGCGGCCATGAACTGCTTGAATTCGCCATGGTCTAAATGGCCGTTGCCGTCGGCGTCAAACTCGAGAAACACTTCGCGGATGCTCTTGTTGCGGCCGATCACGCGCTGTCGTAGCTTGGCTCGGATACTCTCGATCGGGTCATTGTACTCGATCGATCGTGTGGCCGCGAGCGGCGCCACCGCTGTGCGTTTGGGCGAATGCTTTGTGTACGCGTTCCCCGAGCTGGTGTCGCCCGTATTCGCAAAAGCCCGGAAGCTGATGGCGCTCTCTTGTGCTCGGTCCAAGTGACGGATCAACGCGTCGACGTCGCCACCTACAAACCCGAGATCGCGTAGGAATATGCGGAACTGCGACACGGACAGCACGCCGACGCGGCCCGTGTCGTACTGGCGGAACGCGTCTTTGATGTTGGCGTATTTGACGAGCACACGCTCAAGAACTTTGCGGTGGAACGCCTCGATGTTCTGGCCTTTTCCACGCTGCACGCGCGTGCTGTCGTCACCGTAGGTGTCGTTGTTACTTTCGCTCTCACCGTAACCAGGGAATCGACGGCGGCTTCCCCTCGTAGGCCCGTTGACGTTGGATCGCACAGGGAGAAACATGACCGCAAAAGCCCGGCTGTCCATCACACCCGATCGATTCCGATCGATCGAGTCCAGTAGAAATACTGTGTCATCCGACGAGACCCCCAACGCGTATAGACACTTGCGGAACTCGCTCAACTCCACAACGGGTGCCTGGGTCAAATCTCGCCTGCTACGATCACCGACCCGATCGAGAAACTTGCGGATCGTCTCGGCAGCTGGCACGCCGCTCGCATGGATCGCATTCCGACCCGCGCGGTAGAACGGCTCGAGCGACTGCTTCACGTGGTCCACCACACGGCGTAGTCGTCGCTTGGCGTCGCTCCCAGTTGACGTGACGAGAGCGTACTTGTTCTCCCCACGTCCGCGTGGATGCGCCGCCCTCACTTTCGGGGAGCGTTCGTCGGGTGCGTCGCGCAGATTCGAGAAGACCGATGTGCGTTGCTTCGCTGGCGACACCATGGCGCGCGCGCTTGCCAGGTCCGCCGGGACGTAGAGGCTGTGGGGGCGTCTCTGTATCTAGTCGATTGGGCTGGTGATTTGTATGTTTGGGTGCAGCTGAAAAATAGCCGCACCATTCGATCAAAATATCGTCCCCTCGAGAGGTGGATGCAATGTTGCAGAAAAGCACACCGCCACATGAGAAGGAGTCCGTGTCGCCCTGCGTTCGTCGGTGAGCTTGTAGTGTTCTCGGCTCTCCATCGAGAGGATGGAAGTTGTGTTCATGGGTACATCCATTTCATCTAAATCAGTTCTTGAGATCTCACTCTGAAACCTTGGGAGGGAAAATATACTGAATTAGGGAATTCAATACGAACCCTCTTCGCGTCGTTTCGTGAGCGGCTCCCGCATTTTTCTTCACGTGCCGTCGCTCGGTCGACCACAACGCGAGCGTCATGGCGACAGTGAATCTCCTGCACCGGTACGCGTGTGTCTCTTGACAGTCTCGTCTCGGTGCTGAGCCTCACAAATCTCACCTGTTTGTGGCAGCCACATCTTTGGGCTCAAGGCCGACGTGGCCAACAACGTCGTCTACGTGGACGACCAAACGATCGCGTACCCGGCGGGCCACAACCTGATCATCTACTCGCTCGATGAGAAGCGCCAGAAGTTCATCACGGCCACCGAGAACACGAGCGGCATCACGGCGCTTGCGATGGCCGCGAGCCGCCGCTTCATCGCTGTCGCCGAGCAGCACGACCGCGGGCTCGTGAGTGTCTACGACCTCAAGACGCTCAAGAAGCGTAAGGTGTTGAGCAGCGCCGAGACCCAGGGACAGAGCTACGTTTGCATGGAGTTTAGCGCCGACGGACAGCTGCTGCTCACGCAGGGCGGTGCCCCCGATTGGATCCTCACGTGCTGGAACTGGTCCAAGGGCAAGGCCGTCGCGACCATCAAGAGCCCGCTCCACGTCGCCGCGGGCATTGGCGGACTCCACTCGACCCCAAGTTTGAACATGCTCAGCCACCAGTTTGGCAGCGTGAGCGGACTCAACATGGCCGGGCTTTCGACAGCGAACCTCCACGCCATGGCCCAGCATGCGAGTGGCCCGGGCGGAGACCTCAACAACACCAACGCCACGGGCGGCAACCAGGCGTACCACGCCGTGACGTCCTGTACGTTCAGCAGCGTGGATCCGGGGCTGGTCTGCGTGACCGGTGTGAACCTCGTGCGGTACTTTCGCCTGCTCGAGAACGCGTTCCGTCCGATGCCAAGCCCCCGCATGGATAGCCACGTGTTCCTGAGCCACTGCTGGGTCAAACAGCGCGACGATTACATGGTCGCGGGGACCAGCGAAGGCGATCTCATGCTGTTCCACGGAGGGGAATTCATTACGCGGCTCGCGGGGTCCCCCGGTGAGAACAAACCCGTGCATACCCTGCTGGCCACCTCCAAGGGCGTGCTCGCCGGACTCAATGATGCGACGGTGTACCTCTACGCCGTGAACGGAGAGGGGGTCTCCCACGTCGACAAACATGCAGCAGATCTGCTCGTGCTACAGCGCAAAATCCGCGTGGAGAATTTTCCGTCCTCGATCCGCACACTGAGTGTGAGTCCGAATGAGGACACCGTGGTCGTGTCGCTCACGAGCGGCCAGTTACTCATGTTTCCGTATCAACACCAAGCCAGCGGTGCGCTCAGTGGGCTCGCCTCCAGCGTCGGCGCAGCTCTCACGAGCCTGGGTACGGCCGCGGCCGTGAGTCTCGCGGCGCCCTCGACGACGTCGACGACGTCGCTCTCATCCGACGAGCAGCTCGCGAACCCACTCACAGTCTCCAAGAACGACGAGGTCGAATACGTGCTCACGCCGTTCCACCGGCCGAACGAGCACGGCCAACTCCACGTCACGGGCCTCGATGTGTGCGTGCGCAAGCCCATCCTCGCGACCTGTGGGCTGGACCGCACGGTCCGCGTGTGGAACTACCTCGAGCGCAGCTGCGACGTGGCCAAGCAGTTCAGCGAAGAGGCCCACAGCGTGGCGTGCCACCCGTCGGGACTCTATCTGCTCGTGGGCTTTGCCGACAAGTTGCGGCTCATGAACATTCTGATGGACGACATTCGCCCGTTCAAGGAGTTTGCCGTCAAGGCCTGTCGCGAGTGCCAGTTCAGCACGGGCGGCCACTTGTTTGCGGCTGTGAACGGCAACACGATCCAGGTTTTCAACTTCTTTTCGTGTGAGCTCGTCGCCAACTTGCGTGGCCACAATGGCAAAGTGCGGTGTCTCTACTGGAACCACGACGACTCGAGTCTCATCTCGGCCGGGATGGACGGCGCTGTGTACCAATGGGACCTCGACGAGGCCAAGCGCGAGGCCGAGTTTGTCCAAAAGGGGGTACCCTACTACTCGGCGCTTTGCAACAAGGAAGGCACGGCCATCTACGCCGTCGGCAGCGACCGTATGCTCAAGGAGATCGAGTTCCCGTCCTCGCAGCTCACGAAAGAGTTCATCTGCGACAGCGTGCTGGGCCAGCTCGTGCTCTCGCACTCGCAGCGGATGCTATTTGGTGCGACGGCCGAGAGCGACAAGCCCGGCGCCGTGCGGTCGTTCAAGTTCCCATTGACGGGCGAGTCGATCGAGTTCCAGTGCCTCAGTGCACCCGTCACGCGGCTTCGCATCTCGTTTGACGACGGGTTCCTCTTCGCGGCCGGCGAGGACGGCTGTGTGTGCATCTTTGAGATCCGAGACAAGGAAGGACGGCCACGCATGAAAGAAGCGACGAGTACAAGTGCGAGCGGCTCGGCCGTGGGCGCAACCCGCGCGAGTGCCGCCAGTGAGTTCCATGCCGCCCATTGCTTTTCCGAGGAGATCCTCGTGACCAAGAGCGACCTCGAGGAGAAAAACACACTGATGCTCGAGCTCAAGAACAAAGTGGACGAGCTCATGCTCCACAACGAGTACCAGCTGCGGCTCAAGGACATGACGTACAATGAGAACCTCAAGGACCTCACCGAGAAGTTCACGCACGAGATCGAGCTGGAGAAGAACAAGTTTGAGCTGCTGCGTGAGGACAAGAACGACATTGAGATGGAGTACGAAGAGAAGATCAAGCAGCTCGAGGAAAAGCACTTGCAGCAAATGCAGGAAGTGGAGGCCGAGTACCAGCACCGCATCATGCGCGAAGTGGAAAAGTACCAGGACGTGCTCCAGCAGCGCGAGGCGCAGAGCCAGCACTGGAAGCACGAGCGCGAGCGGTTGGTGGCGACCCACGACAAGTACGTCGGCGACGTGACCGAGGACTTTGAGCAGCGCCTGAACGAGGACCGCCAGCTGCGTGTGCAAATGGAAGAGGAAAAAGACGAGCTCGCGCGCGAGTACGCCGAGACGATCCACCAGGTCGAAGCCGACGTGGACGAGGAGATTGAGAACCTCAAGAAGCGGTACGAAGAGAAGCTCCAGGCGGAGCGAGAGGCGACGCTGCGGTTCAAGGGCGAGAATGGGATCATGAAGAAGAAGTTCTCGGCCTTGCAGAAGGATATTGAGGACCAACGTGACCAGATCAAGTCGCTGCTTGAGAAGGAGAAAGATCTGATCGAAGAGATCAAGGCGCTCGAGAAGGAGATCCAGTCGCTCAAGCGCGAGATCCGCGCGCGCGATGAGACGATCGGCGAGAAGGAGAAGCGCATTTACGACCTCAAGAAAAAGAACCAGGAGCTCGAAAAGTTCAAGTTCGTGCTGGACTACAAGATCAAGGAGCTCAAGCGACAGATCGAGCCGCGCGAGAACGAGATCGCCGACATGAAGGACCAGATCAAGGAGATGGACCGCGAGCTCGAACTCTTCCACAAGAGCAACGCACAGCTCGACCTCATGATCGGCGAGCAGCGCAAGCGGATCAATAGCATGCAAGACGAGATCGCCAAGTACCGTAAGATGCTTGGCGACCAGCAGAGCTGGGTGCGACGCTTTCGGTGCGACCTGTACGAGTGCGTGCAGCACATCCAGAACCCCAAAGAGCTCGTGCTGCGAGTCGCGAACCTTTACAAAAAGTACGTTACGACGGACCAGCCTCACGCGGACATTGAGGTCGACATCCAGCACGAGTACGCCCGCCAGAAAGAGTACCTGGAAAAGTCGGTGCAAGTGCTCAAGAAGAAGTACGCCAAGGATGTCGCGGTCCACCAGGATGAACACATGCGGGCGACCGCGGAGAACATGCTGCTCATCAAGGAGATCAACGAGCTACGCACGGCCGTGGCGACGGCCAAGGCCACGGTCCAGATGGAACGAGCGGCCATCGGTGCTCGCGAGGCTCGTGACGTCGCAGCCGCGGCCCACCGCGCGGTCGACCACCACAAGGACCCGGACGCTCTGATCGATGCTCAACGCCACGAGATCGACGAGCTGCGGCGTGCAATCAAGGCGCTCGAGGACAAGATGGCACCCAAAGCGGGCAGCGATGGCGCCGCGGCTGGTACCTTCCCGCCGATCCGCGGTGTGGATGGCTAAGCGTTTGGTCCTGTTAAGAGGTTTACTGTAGCAGAGCGTATTACATAAAAACACATACAAACCTCCAACGCCTCACACGCCGAGAGACCAACGCATGCTTACATGCGCTCTAATTGATCGGCAGCGGGTCAGACAAAGATTGAGAATCGGTGATGTCGCGTTCTTGATCAAAAACAACTTCGGGTCTTGTCCAGCTCGAATCGCCTGTGTTTGGATTATAGAAGTACACGTTGCCTTGCTCATCGACTGCCTCTCGCCACTCGTTTAATATCGTCGAGTCTGCAGCAGCTTGCTCGCCTTCTGCTGGCCCTTGAGTGGCTACGTCTGGAGCAGCTATCGGTTCATCCCTCATGAGCTCCATCATCAAGTCGTTGGCTTGCATCTCCGCTGGTGGTTCATCGCCCTTGACGACCTCGCCAGTCATCGCGTTGTAGTAGCAAATGGAGTTGTCAGTACTATCGTAAGCTTCGCTCCAGAACGTAGCGGCGAGTGTGTACTTGGTTGGAGGTCGACCTTCACGTTTCGCAATGAGATTCCAATAGTGCCACTTGGTGCGCTCGTGGTAGGCAAGCTCACCGGGTGTCGCGTAACTGATGCCGGGACAGAGCCGACAGAAGCAACGCTGCCGCGGAACCATTGGCTCATCATCCGGTTCGATGGGGAACTGAACCGTTTCCACATCGCCATCTTTCTCTGGCTCAACGATCGCACATACATCCTCCATGAGTAGAAGTAGTGTCCTCATTTTCTTGATACCAAAAATCGTCGGGTCCATGGACTTCAGCATGACCTCTTCAAACCGTGCGGGAAATTCGTCAACTGGCACCTTGCCACCACTGCGATCGATCACTTTGTGCACTTCTTTCTTCATCAGCTCAAACTCCTTAGCAAGCTCAGTATTCTCAAGTATTCGGGCGAGAACTTGTTCCTTTCTGAGTCGTTCGCTCTGCGCTTGAGGATCACCGTGGTCTTCTTCGAATACCTGACGACGATTCACAAGAGTGGCGGCTGCAGCAGCAGCTGCTGCTGCATCGGCTCGTTCCTTCTTGGTTTGATCACCCAGTTCGTCTTCTTCCTCTTCGTCGCTCTCTTCCTCGGTCGCTTTCTGGAGACTTGCCGACGGTGGACGATACGACTGCAGCTTCTTAATGTTTCGCTTCTCCATTGGTGTGTACTCTGCTGCATCCAACGCTTCAATATCCTGGATGGTCTTGGCCAATGCGAGCTGTTTCTTTTCACTATCATCGACATCAGCTTTTTTCAGTTGTAGCCGGGTACGCGCCTCTTCAGCTTGTGCTTGCATCGCAGCAAGTGACTCTTGTTCTCGTTCAAGCGTGGTTTTGAGGTGCTCCACCACCACTAGTTGCTCTTCACTGCGCTTGACCACGGGGCAGATTTCAATTGCTTTCTTAGCGTAGAAAAAAGCCGCACGAACCCACGCGCAAACGGCTGCAAAAGCTGGAGAAATCTGATAGAGACGGTAGTTGTTGGGTCGTAAACGGGGGTGATGGATCACGTGGGTAATTGAGTGCAACATCTGGTTACGCACGCCCTCGCCGAATGAGTAGACGTCAAACAGCGGCAGGACGTACAATGCCTTCACATTGTACCGGTGAATCAAACCTTCTTTGTCTCCGAGATGAACATTCTCTTCATTGCTTGAGAGCAGCATGAGGACATCCTGTTTGGTTGGACGGTACATCTTGCCATTCAAATAGAAGTTTGTCGTAAAGTTGAGCAAGGTTGCAAAGGCCTCCAGTAGCGACATGTACAGTTCGTCCAGGCTCGCAGTGCGCAGCTTGTACCAGTCCATCACGTCGCATTCATTGAGCTGTTGCACGGCGACCTTGTACTTGCGCTCCAGCTGCTGTTTGTCTTGATACTTCCAAAAGTTCTCCACTTTGACTTGAGTGACTTGCTCTTTTGCTGTCTTTTCGTCCAGTTCCTCTTCCAGCTCGGCAACCTTACGTGCCTGCGCACGTGTCTCGCGCTCGATGTGATCGACCTCGTTTCGAATGAGCTCGCATTCTGCTCGTAATTGATCGACAACCCGCTGAGCTTGAGTATGCTCGGCGATGGTTTTCTCTAGAATTTCAGCACCAACGACGAGACTCTGTGCCTTTGCGAGCATACGGACAATCGACTGGACGAATGGATCACTTCCATCAACGCCATCGGGCAAGGTCGGCAGCATACCGGCAACCATGACAGCGTACGGAGTCTTGAACTTTGGAGGAATGAGATCCATTTCTACCTCGCCGTTGACATTGGTGACGACTGCAAAGTATTCGATGAATGTTGCCGTCGCAAGCTGTGTGCTGGGCTTGCTGAGCCACGCAACTCGTTCTCCGTGCTCCCATCTGCCCAATCGTACGAGCGGCTCTCCGTTTCCAGCCTTTGTCGTCAGCTTGCCTTCACCATGCATTTGATCGTTTTCAAACGGACCTTCATAGCGATCCCCATCGGCAAACGTTAACGACCCCATACCATGGCGTCGAGTGTCCTTGAACTCTCCGGCGTAGTGGCGCTTGTCTGAGAACTCAGTAATTCCCGTCCCGTTCAAGTATCCTTCTGTGAATATACCAATTATCTTGTCTCCGCTCACGAGGGTGCGCAAGCCTTCTCCATGCCATTTGCCGTGTTTGAAATGACCTTCATAGCGCGATCCATCGTCATACACGATTTCACCATGCCCGTGGTACAAATCGTGTTCCCAGTAGCCCTCGTAGAGCTCCCCTGAGTCGAACCGCTCGATACCGTATCCCTGTCGCTTCCCTTCACACCACTCACCCACGTACTCGCCCTTCGCAAATGTGAACTGCATTTTCAGGGTCCCGAAGCCATGATACTTACCACCTCGCACGTCCCCAATATATTCGTGGCCTTCAGGAGTCATAATCTGGAAGTTGGACCCAGTTGCCGTGAACGGTGAGAAGAAGTTATCGACGTCTTCGCCTTGCCATACGGTGCCATCGTGGAAAGAGAACTTGCCCCAGTGATTTTCTGTGTAGCGGGTCTTCAGCGGTTCGACGTCCACACGTTTATCAAAAGAGGTGTCTTCTACCCATGGCCCTTCATACACAGAGCCTTCGTTGAACTCGATTCTGACGTGGCCTCGAATCTGGCCGTCTTGGAAGTTGCACTCTAATCGTACGTAGCTGTGCGGCAACTCGAGCAACGTGGGACGCTTTTTCTTTTTCTTCTTCATTGCTCCAACTTGTTGATCTTCTTCAGGAGCCTCGTTTCCGTCTCCGAAGGGTTCTCCTTTCCGCTCTTTCGTTGATTCACCTGCTGGTGTGAGACCCTTGTTTCCAGACGTCTCTGCACCGGCTTCGGCCGCTGCCACGACGTTCAAAAGTGCCCGCGATCCTCCTATACTGTCCCCATTCTCACCATTGCTAGGTGCTTCATCTTGCAGATACTCAACATCCGCTGACTTACCCTTGATGAATCGTTCATGCAGCTGCAGGTCGTGATTGGCAATGTGAAGAGACGGCCTCGTGGTCACAATTTCGGTCAATACATTAGTCGACTCAGCAGCCAATATGTCAGCTTTTGTGCGAGCGAGAGCACCGCGGGTCTGTTTCTTCGTCAGAGCAAGCAGAGCCTGTTCGGCGAGCTCTCGCCGCTTGAACACCCCGAGTTGTTGTTGTCTCAGCTTGGTAAGTTGAAATCGCTCGTCTCCGTCATCACGCTTTTGACGGAAACTCTCGACCTCGGCAAGATGGAGCATCTGTAAACGACGTAGCTCATCCTTGAGTGCCTGTAACTGACGACGACGAGCTTCAATCATGGCATCCCAAGCGTCTAGATCTGCGACCTCCGATATTGCTCGCTGCATGAGTTTGCGTAGATCGTCTTGGAAATTGTTGAGAATGACTTTATGTTTTGCCATAATCGACTGGTTCTTGTTATGGGTCGTTTGAATGATCGTTCCAAGGCGATTAAGTCGAATAACTTGATGCGTGAAAGGAACAAACGCCTTCTCAATCACTGTGAGCCGGTTGATCTCTTGCGTCATCTCGTCGATGCGCTGGGTCGATGTTGTGATCAACGTTTGCAGGTTCGCTTGGACCTGGTCGAGAGTTTTCTGTGCTTTCTTCTTTTCACGTTTCAAAGACTGTTTCTGCCATTCTTCTTCGGTGGTCTTCATACGTTTGGTCTTGAGTGTGATGTAATCCTGCAGTTCCTTCTCTTCATGCCGAAGTTTATCTAGTTGAGTGTTTGTCTCGAGCCGGAACGTATCAAGATCATCTTGCAATGTCTTAATCGTCGCAAGCACGGCCTCACGTCGAGCAACATCCAGCTCTGGTTCAACGAAGTCCACACCGAATAGAGGCTCAGGCGGGATGTACTTGTTTTTCTCTACTCGGGCTCGATCGCGAGCATTAGCCTTGAGATTTCGTTCGTGAATTAGCTGAGCTTTGCCGAACCATGCAGCTCGTGCTCTCTGATATTTGTCTTCCAGGAACATTTCCTCTGCTGATGCAGCACTCACCGCAATCTCCGAATCATTCGGCTCCGCAATCTTCATTCGGCCTACGTGGCGACGATCTTTCCGCATACAATACTGCCGAGAAATGTTGAAAATTTCCATGAAAATCTCACTTTGTTCTTCTTCCACTGTTGGCTTGGGTATCGATGATCGCCAGATATGGTAGCGAAGCGCTCGCTCGGATGCACAAACCTGTCCGCATGATTTGAACGGGCAGATGAGCGGTACGGCGTGTTCTCGGGCGACATGTTCATGGACATCTTGCACGGACGGGAACGTCTCGTTGCAGATAGTGCACGTTAACTCTCGGCAGTACTCGCGGGAAAGAAAGTCTTCATTTGCCATTTCGTCGCTTTCGCGTTTTTCGATGATGGTAGTATCGGGCTCTGAGGGAACTAGGGGTATAGCCGTGCGGTAGCTCACTTCTGTGAGCAGGTCAATCGGCAGTGGCATGTACACACTTGCGAGGCCCACCCCTTTCTTGTTTTCAGCAGCGACTCGGACACGAAGAGATTTCTCGCATTGCTCTAGGATGGGCCATAAAGTGGTCGTTGTAGGTGCTCGTGTGGTCGACGAGTTGCCATCGCTCGCAACAATCGACGTTCCATGTATCTCTTGATTCACCTCGTCGCGCCACTCGAGCGTGTACTGCGTGATTGGGGCTCCATTGTCTGCTGGCGCTTCCCAGATAATCTCCACAGCCTTGCCAGCTCGCCACTTTCGAAATGGAATTTCTGCAGCCGCGACCTTGGCAGCGGCTGCTGCAGTTATGTCAGCCACATTACGGTGCTTTTTCATTTTTTGCTGAGCTTGAAACTGTTTATGTTCTTCTAACACGGATGCCTCGACGAGTTTCATCTTTTCGCGGCGTTGGTCTTCGATGAACAAGACTTCAGCAACCATCGTGTCATAGACGTCGAGTGACAATATTTCGCACGTGTACCACAGCTCATCATCATATTCGACTTCAAACTGGCCGCCGACTCGCAAGAATTCGAGAGGTGTTTTCGTGGATGGCATCAACTGAATATCTGTGACTGCTTCTGGCACCT
Organism: Pythium plurisporium; assembly: GCA_023336035.1. Taxonomy (NCBI): domain Eukaryota; phylum Oomycota; class Peronosporomycetes; order Pythiales; family Pythiaceae; genus Pythium; species Pythium plurisporium. The sequence goes on from JAADVY010000183.1 coordinate 17,882, forward strand.
GTTGCTGAAGCTCGTGCAAATGCAGCCCTTGAGCGACCAGCTCTGCTTGCTCACGATCAATGATCTCGTTGACGCGTATCTCTTCTTCAAAGAGCAAAGCCTCTTCGCGCTCTCGCAAGGCAATTTCTGTTTGATACCGAGCAAAAAACACCTGGGTCTTTTCTTCAAGTAGACTCAGCTCGGCGTGGCGTTTGGCATACCCGCGCGCTCCTTCCATCGATCTCAGTGTATTGAGGGTTCCCTGTCGGGCCAAGATCTGAGTGGTCAGACGCTCTTGGCGCTCTTCTTGCTTCATGGCCTTGACCAGCTCCAAACTTTTGAATTGGGCTTCAATCGAATTGCGTTCAAGCCAATTGTGCTGGTGCTTCTTGCCGCCGTAGCTTCCTGTTAGAAAATGAGCCACACCCCATCCGTGTGGAACTTTTCTTGTTGACTTCATATGGAGTTTCTTCATCCGGTTTTCTTTTGCGAACGAATGATCAGTCTGCAGTTCACGCTTCTGAAACACCCCGTGGACAAGTGCCCAACCTTCAGAAGAACAGAATGAGCATCCCCGCAACTGCTCGAAAAAGTGCTCCCGTGCATCCGTGTGTCGCTCCTCGAACGTCTTGACAAATTCTGCACCACCAAGAAGTCTGGCTATCTCAAACATGCCTCGTCTCTCGAGCATTCGTGCCATTGGTACGCGCGTGAGTCTTGACATCCACCGCAAGGGGTAGTGGACGAGTTTGTCGATGACACGAATGGGCGGAACGGGCATCATACCCCCGTGAAAGTCGCCTTGTCCGTGAAATGGTTCCGGGACGAGTCTCATAAAAGCTTGCTGAATTTCTTTCCGTCTTGCAATAAACCGCTGGAATCGGTTCACAACCTTCTGAATCTCGAGTGGTTCGTCGGTGAGCCCGTGTGGAGGCTGATCTAATGGCCGAACAAAGTGAAGTTGGACGAGAACAGCCGCAATTCGTGTGTTGGCAAGTTTGAATGTTTGCAAGACCCGCAGAAGGGCTTGTTGTCGACGTGCGGCGTGTACACCCTGTAGCTCCAGCTCTGTCTGCACGCGCATCCGCGCGAGGTACACGCGGACAGCACACTGGATCACGCGAGCAGCATTAAACCTCTTGGCTTCCTCTGCGATGCTTTTTGCGTATGCTTCTAATTGTGCTCGCCAGTAGGGACTAATTCGCTTGGTTCGGCCAATCGAGGTTGCCTCAAATGTTAGGTCGGGGACTTTCTGGAGCACCCGTTTTGATGCTTCCACCGCAGTGGCTGGTAGGGAGAGAGGGAAGAATTCGAGTTCGCCATCGACGTCCAACTTGACTTGAGCGATTTCCTCTTTGATCCCAAGAACAAAAGCCGTTTCTCCGCAGCGGGGATGACCACGCAGCACAATGCGAACAGCATCTCCGGGTTGGACGCGCTCGTCCGCTGTCTTCTTCTCTGTGGTTGTAGTGCTGACTATTTGTTCGAGATCTCGAAGAAACTTTCGCGCAGTGTCAGACTTCTTCAAAACACCGAATGACGGGCGCGATTTCAGAAGCGACTTCACTTTTGATGGAGAGGAAGGCGTGCTTAAGTTGTCTGTCAATTGTGGCGACGCTTCGTTTGTCTTCGAATTTGCTAGGACTCGGCTTCGCACGACGTCGAAGAATTGCTTGAGAGTGTTGTAGTCTTCTCGAACTTCTTTGAACACTTCACGAATGTCTGTCAAAAACGTTGCGGGGTCGAGTCCAAAGAAAGATAGAAACCCTCGCAATGGCCGCTGGGTCGATCGGGTCTTCGCGCCAAGTGTGCGCAGAATCTGTCCTTCCAGAGCTCTTCTAGTGAGCACTTCCATTCTCGTGAGATAGCTGCGCCGAAGTGCAGCAGTTCGTCTTCGTGACATGCGACCTCGGTAAACTGCCTGAACACGCGCTGCACATCGTTGCTGCCGAAGAAACTCTCGTTTATCCTTGAAATGCTGCCGAGCAAGATATCCTCGAATATGTCGTTGGATTTCAGTTGCTGCAAGCTGCTTTTGTCTCTCGAGTTGAATGCGTTCAAGCTGTCTTTGCCGAGCTTGGGCCCGCACAATCTCTTGCATTTCTGCCTCTTGCTGCTTCTTTAAGATGTAGCGCGCTCGTCGCAATTCGACAAGTAGTGACCGCGCTGCAACGCCGCGCCACATTCGTTGGAGCGATACGACTAGCGCCACCTCTCGATCGTATTTTCTCATCAAAGTCTCCTCAGCATCCAGGGCGTCTCGTTCACGCTCCGCGCGCAAATATTCCCGAAGGCGAGCCTTTCGAGAGACTACTCGCATGATTGCGCGAGCAAGACGACAACGCCAGGCTGTCTGAATGAGAACTGTCGCCCAGACGAGATAGTAGTAGTGATCTTCCACCTGACGACGCGAAGAGTGACCACGCCAGAACGCTTGTAATCGAGTCGCACATGCGTGGAGGTGCTTCCGCATACGCGTGAACGCTACCCATTGACAAAAACCGAAGTGCAGATTGGCATTTGCATGACGTGCCTTCCAGCGTTTCCGAAAAGAAACGACGTAGGCCGTGTAATCCGCCCAGGCAGTGAACGACCGAATAAGTGACCCATTGACGAAGTACGCGAGAGCCCGGCGCTGGCGTTGACGTGCGTCAATCTGCTCTTGTGTGAACTCGTACCACGTGCTGACGGCGCGGACTAGCTGTTGCTGCATTATTCGAGCTCCAATACGAGAAGACACAGCCCGTACACGCTGGATATCGTCGTGGTACATTTTCCATCGTACCCAGCACTTCGCCTGTGCGGCGTTCGAGAATTTGATAAACGCACGCTTTTTCGCCTTTTGGTCGTGTACAAACTCCCGCCAAGCAAACCAGGATCTGTACATGTCTCGGTGAATAAGTTTCGCTACAAGACGCCGGTGCTTGTCTCGAAGAACTTTTTGCTGACGGGCGTTCTGTACCCACTGCCGGAACGACCAATGCAATAAGCTCTGTACAGCCATGATCACATTAGCGCCGGCAGGCTCGTGCAGCTATCTGCATCGCTCGGAAACGTACCCCGGACAAAATCGACAAACTGGCTTTCAGCAAGAATCGTTTTTGTTCAATCATGAAGTCTCGCCATCGCCTCAGGACTACGCGTTTTGCCCTGTGATTTGCTTGCTCCTGGTTACACATGTCACAGTCCAGTCAATACCACCCGATCACTTTGCCATGGTGTCCTCCCCAACTTACCACATTGACAAGCTGACGAGACGAATTATAAGTGTCAAGTTCTGCAACGTTCAGGAATACTTGTACAAGTCGTTGGCGGTGGCGTAGTTCATCGCGTGACCATTTCACCCAGGCTTCTAGCACACGCGGGAGGGCCTGGCATTTCCAAAAACCTATTGCTTTCTTCGCTTTGACCGTCTTCCTGTGTACATGTGCTCGCCACGCAGCGAACACTCGGACGAGGGTCTTCTCACCCCAAAAACTGAGTGCCTTGTACGCGTGATATGACGCGTGTGCTTGTTCGCGCTCTTGTCGAATCAGTAGATGGTGATGCTTCCATAGTATGAACGTCTTCAGCACAACTTGGTTGGTCCAGTAACTGGTTGCCTTCCGTATTCGACGATGGTGGAGCTTCTGGCGCCACAAGTACTGGAGGTAAACTACTGCGCGTGTCGTCCGCTCACGGATAAACTTGTATCTTCGACGGCAAGCGAAACCACGGGCAGTACGCTGAATATCCACGGCAGCACAATATTCTCGCCAGTCTTGACGCTGACGCTCTTCAATCTTCTGCAGAGCCCGTGCTCGACCTCTGAAGCGAATTTGAATCGATGTCGCCGCTCTGTGACGTTTCACTTCCTCGTTCAATGACATCTCTCTTGCACGAGCGTGCAAACTCGTTTCGCGGTCCACAGCTGCGAGACCTCGAAATGCAGTTGACGGATCGTCAATGACATCCACGCTGTAGCGCTGTTGACGAGGCATGCGGCTCATAGCAGTTGAGCTTGTCACTGAGCTTGAAACACGCCGGGAGTCGTCTCGCAGAACTCGAACCAGCTGGGGGATCGTGATCTTGTCGCAGCGGTAGACATTGATCGTGTGTAGATATCTACAGGCGTCTAGAAACTGAGATATGGCGTCAATGGAAAGCCCGTCACACTGCGTCAAGTCCAACGTTTCGAGACGGACAAGACGAGCTCGATCCACCAATGACTTGCAGCCAGCGTCGTCCAAATGGCATGGAGTGAGACCAACGAGGGTCAAACACCGGAGACTGGAAGGGAGATTTATCAACCCCTTTGCTGATATGCTTCCACCACCACACCAGCTTCCAGAAGCGCGAAAGTCCTGCAAGGACTGCATGACGGCGAGGGGATACAGCGACAGATCATCAACACTCGGGCACTCTCGGACATCCAAAACTTCAAGGACCTTGTTGCTTGTCGCGAGTCTGGCCAATACTGCACGCGCCATTCCAATCTGCTGTCGACAGTAAAATTCCTTGATTGAAGTGACAGTCTTCACGAGCTTGGAAAGGAGAGATGCTTGGACATGAGCGATTCCCGATATGTCAAGTACAGACAAGGAAAGGGCCTCCGACCCACGCGGCGATGCGCCGTTGCGAGTTGTACCCACGCTCGCGTACGTGTGGGTCAGGCACGATGCACATGCTGCTGCGTCACGCGCAAGTGATTGCGCAGACTCAACAAGTGCTTCAATGGTGGCTGTTCCAAGGCTTCGGCAATTCGTCAACAATAGCTTATGGAGGCGTTTGACACACCTTCCCTTGTCTCGTTGTCGAAGTCCATCAAATAACAAAAACTCGCGCATCCCTGCATCTGTAAGCTTTGTGCATCCCGACAGATCGATTTCTTCAAGTCTGGCCAGACTGGCCAACGCACGTAGCGCCTTATCACACAGGTTAACACAATTAGCCGCTCGGAAGCTCACAAGATGCGGACATGACGCGGCGATGAAGCAACACGCAAGGCTGGAGACGAGGATACAGTCAGAGATGTCGAAACGCAAGCAGTTGTGGTAGCCAGGAGTTGCACGCGTTCCGTAGTAGCTTGGTATAGCCGTCAAAAACTCAAAGCAAACATCTGTGACGTTGGCACAGCCAGCCACATTCAGTTCTTCGAGCTGCTGCGGGCAAAGCACAAACAGCTCTTTCAAGGTGGCGTTGGATATTCGATGAAGCCTTCGTAAGGAGAGTGTGCGCATTGCTAAAGCATATGCTTTTACGAACGCGTGGATGGCACGGTCGGAGAGTTGTGGACAATCATCAAGTCGGATGCACGAGATCGAAGATGATGCTGTGGCCAGTCGGAGCAGTGCAGCGTCAGTGAGGAGAGGGCAACCGGAAACGTCGAGACTTTTGAGTCTTGGGAACGATAAGAGAGCCGAGAAGAAGATATCGTCTGTTAGGGCTTCCGTCTGTGCAAGCGATAGATCTTCAACCAATGGGCAACACCGAGATATAGCTGCGAGACCGACTTTCTGCTCGTGAGCATGACGGAGTTAGACACGTAATGAAGTTCGTCGCCTGGAGAGACAGGCAAACGTACGGAGATGGAGTCCCACCGAGATATATCCAGCTGACGGATGTGCTTGGCGTGCTCAAGGAGATCCTCTAATGCTACAGAAAAGTACACATACGAGCCAAGCCGATTAACGTTTTGGGAGCTCACATTTCGCCACCAAAAACGAATGTACCTGTTGAAGAGCTCACACCGGAGAGACCGTATAACACCAACTTTTCACACTTCGCTGTCAGTTTGGCAGCTATCTGGGTTGCAACAGATGAGCCTGCTGCGCCGCAAAGACATGCCCAGTCGCTCAAATCCACGCGAACGCGCCCAACGAATGAGTTGTTCTCGTAGAACACGACGTCCGGGATCGTGATCTCGGCGGTCGAATTGAGAGCAGCAGCCTTCCGGGCTCGATCCGGTGTCGAAGTACGACTGCTCACTTGATTCTTGTTTCCAGCTACTGTACCTAGCGATCCGTCCATCCTGGGCACAATCAAGTCACAGTCACCACAATCAGCAATCGCTCCCCCCCTCTTTACAACGGGACATTCCACGTACGGCTTGCATTCCATAAGTAGCTGGCGGAGTAGCGCCTTGTCTTTCGACGAGACTCGCGAGGGACTCGTCGAGGGGAGTGCAGGGAGCGACACGTCGTTGCCGGCATGTTGGAACACCTCATCGACAAGTTGTGCGGTCTTCTTTCTGCGCGGCAGCACTGCATTCGAGTCGAATGAGACCACACTGCTCGCTGTGGCGACCACATAAGGGAACACGGGGGGCTCCGATCGCCTGTGGCGCTCGCGGAACATGGGCAGGTCGGCATCGGCGACTCGCTTGGCGGCACCCGCGGCGGCCACGGGCGGCTCTTCGTGCTTGCTGCGTTCGATCCACGACTCGAACTGGGCGATCTCCGAAGCATGGAGCACACGTTCTGGCGAGCGTTCGGTATAGAGAGGCGCAGAGGCCAGGGCGCCCGGTGCGCGCCGTCTCTTTCGGGCGACTGAATGCAGGGTAGGGTCTATTGAAGTTGCAGTAGCCAGCGGATCGCGAGTCGGCGACGACGCGCGGCTCCTTATAGGAACATCCGAATGTATGCCGTCGGCAGCGACGCTGTCGAGAGAAAGGGCTTGTCGCGGACGCTTGGTCATCACAGAGCAGACAGCCGCGTCGGTTAGGTCGGCATGTCTCCATGCATGGCCATGGTGCTGCTCTTATGGGATTCGCGCCAAACTTGCTGAGGGACAACGGTCCCTAATCACGAAAAAATGCGTCGTTTCAAAAAATCGACGCTGATTGGCTGATAGCCGATGCCATAAACGAGAAAATACAGCAGTATGATTGGCTAAATTTATTTTCTATTTTACGAATTGACCAGAAGCGCACAAATGTGCGTACGGGACCTTTTAAGTATACAAGCATTCTGCCCTAAGCCAGCGTCAAATCATACCTTCTCGGCCTTATGGCTAAGATCAAGTGTAGTATCTGTTCTAATCAGTGTGAAAACTGATTTCGGGGGGACAACCCTCGATCAATTTCACATTTATTTCTGAACAAGGACTTTCTCTGTGCAGCTTGCTGTGCAAGAAGTCCCAGGTTTCCCGGGGCATACACCGCTCCCCGGC